>JAOSBN010000004.1:731124-768625 GCA_027563595.1 Erythroxylum suave
ATATTATTAATAATTAATTAACTACAATATAATTAATTAAAATATAATTCATTCATTAATTAAAATATTGTAATTAAATAAATAAAATATAATTATTCATTAATTAAAATATTTTAATTAATTAATTAAAATATAATTAATAATTAATTAAATTATATTCATTCATTAATTAAAATATTGTAATTAATTAATTAAATTATAATTAATTAAATAATGAAAATATAATTAATTAATTAATTAGTTATGATATAATTAGTTAAAATTAATTAAAATATTTTAATTAATCAATATATTGTAATTAATTAATTACAATATAATTAATTAATTAATTAAAATATGATAAATTTTTATATCTCAATATTTTTACAAACTAACTACTGTCAATGGTAATAGTAATCATTCTTTCCTCTTAACCAACCATCATAATTATAATGATAATATCCATTCCTATTTCTCACTATATTCATTCCCATTCTTATTATCATTCCTCCGTACAAACCAACCGCCCCCTAAAAACGAAAGCAAGGTAAGGGGTTTGAATCCCAATTGTAAATGCAATAGCATTAAATACTTGGTGATAATGCTAAGCTGCTCCTTGAAGTTTCACAAGGCACGATCGGAGCTTAACTTGGGTGTGGTAATAGCTTAAAGTTGTCACCCCAATTCGGGCCCACCCATAACATCTTATGGGTTAACAAACAAATCATTGTTTTTTTACATTATGGTTATATATTTAGGCTCTAGACCGCTTTAGCGTGTTATCAGTGTTTATTTATATATGATATTTATATAATAATATGACTAATCAAGAGACCTATAAAATAGAGAATGTGAAAATATCTAAAGTATAGTTTTTTTTTTAGTGATATCATTTTACAATTATTTAACTATTTATGTGATCAAATTTGGGGTTACGCAAGAGTAAACGGTCAAGTCATTAATTTAATTTAATTTGCCTTGGTAACAAGGACTCCATGGCCCAATGGATAAGGCGCTGGTCTACGGAACCAGAGATTCTGGGTTCGATCCCCAGTGGAGTCGAATCATAACTTAACCAACCTATTCTATTTTGTCTGTATTAAATGGGCATATCATTTACTTTTCCTTTTTAAGACCAAAATTTGAATGTTAAAGATTGAACTCACAAATTAAACTTAATTTATTATTTTTAAATCAAATAAAATTGAATTTTTTTAATTACTATTATTATTTAATAAAATAAAGAGTTTCTTTATTGTTTACAAGAAGATTGTATGTTATTATACTTTTTCAAATTTTATGTATAAATAAAATTTTTACCGAATTATTGTTTTTTTTAATTATTAAATGTATCAAATACAAAATCTTGAGAAACACAAACATTTTTTCAATAACTATTGCAGAACGAACATATTTAAATTGTTACTTATCGAACAAGCATGAGATATCTTATTCTCTCTATTAATATTTAAAAAATTAGATGGAAAGTTAAATTTATAAGAAAGAAGGTTTAAAGTTAAAAAAAAGTTTAAAAATTTCACTTTTCATAAAACCAGATCAAGATTGAAAAATTGAAGAATTTAGAAAAAGATTGAAAAAATTTGTCATTACTTATAAAAAAATCAAAATTTAATTGAACAACAAAATGTTAAATAAAAATTGATTAATTTATTTTAATTTATAAAGATTAATTAGTTTAAAAAACTACCTATTATTTAATAAATTAATCGATTTTAACAATCAAAATTATTAAACTAAATTAAGCCAAAAAGTAAAAACTACATCAAAAATTAATCAATTTAAATTTTATATTTTTAAACCAATCAAACGGATCAATTTTTAAAACATTTCTTTACGATAATTACTAGTATATAATAACAAAGACTTATAGGGGATGATTGAGTTAGTAGAGTGGAGGGTATAAGGTCAAAAGGTCCTGTATTTAAGTTTCCTTATTTACAGTCCTGTGTTTAAGTTTCCTTATTTACATTCTCTCGATTGAGTCTATTATATAGGGCTTGTCTAGTGTGAAGTACCTAACAGACTATAATGCCAATCCAAAAATTTACTTAGTACGTATTTAAAGAATTACAATTACGGATCCCCTATTTAAAAAAAAAAACTAAACCTATTATGGTAATCATAATCAAAGTCCAATCCACTAGTTTCCAAACCCAAAACTATTCAAATTAACAGCCGCCCAATTACACATGTATTTATATAAATATAGAAAAGTTTAAAACAAATCCAACGTTGGTCACCGAAACGTGGATAAGAATAAGACAACACGGTACATGGGTCCCACATTCGGACAATGAAAGCGACTCGTGGACACAACCATAGCCACAAGTTAGACAGCGCCCCAGTGGTTAAAATCTCACGAGAAATTCAAATCCAACCAACTTGCACACTATCCAATCGCATGGCAGCATTAGATCTACTCCTCTCTTAACCGCTAATTTAGATTACTCTACAAGAACACGTGTCGAATAGTGTGCCGTTAGTCCAATAGACTTAACGTGAAACGGGCCCCACACTAAAATTTTCTCTCTCTCTCTCTGTTCTCTATCCACCGGACGACTGTGTGATGTTACTGCTTTTGGTCGTCTTTGACTTGTCCTTTCAAATCCTTAATCCTATGTTTCTGGTTATCTGAGGTTTTTACGACAAACATGTCTTTCGTTGGTTTACTAGTTTGAGAGTCATGTTGGTGTTTTAAATCTTTTGATTTGTTTTGGGTTTATTTAAGGTTATGTGATGTTTTCTCTCTTTACAGTGACGTAAGTTCTGATAATCTTGTGTTGTGTCCAAGGTTCTTGGAAGATTGGGCGATGTTCGGAATAATAAATCAATACCGTGTCTCGTGCTTGGATTTTCGTTTCGAGGACTGTTGTGGTTATATCAGCTATGTTTGATTGGAACGACGAAGAGGTACGACTCTCTTATCTCTTTCTTTCTTTCTCTGGATCTTTGAAACGTTGAGCTTTTTTGGGTTTCTGTTAGCGATTAACATGAACCCTGGATGGAAAATTGAGGTTAGGATCCAGTTTTGAGGTGCACAAGACTTGCAGTGATGTGATTAGATGGTAAAGAAAGTCCTTTTAGCTATTTTAAATGGTGATTATGGGTAGAATATGTAAAGGTAGACCAGAAGAGCTCAAGGGGGTTAGGAACAGGTTTCAGTATAGAGAAATTCATTTTGCAGAAAGAAATCTGAAGAATTTCATGATGGAGTTGAGAAGCAAAATACTTTTTAAGAGTATGTTGAACAATGATTGTTTTTACAATATGAAAAGGTATAGGGAAAGAAAAAATTATGGTTCTGTTTAGTAGATCACAAGAGCTTAAGAGAGCTACGAACAGGTTTCAGTGAAACCTGCAGCTGTTACTCTTTGGAAATGGTGGTAACTGGAGTGTGTTACACATTTAGCACGTCCCTACTTTGTGCATATGAAAGACATTCAACTAGATTTCTGTAATTCGAGTCGAGTTCTTCACCTGAGAACCTTACTACTTCATCCTTTGTTTTATGAACAACATCTATTGCACAGCCTATATTGAAAGTTCGGATCCATAATTAGATGGAATTTAATGTTTTTCTTTCTGCATAATTGAAGTAGACTCATAGAAAACACATAAGTATGTTAAGATAAGTGTTGCACATGACATTTAATGTTGATACCTGAATCCCCTTGCATTTTCAGCTTGATAATATCATATGGGGTGAGGCAGGTGAGGGTGGTGACTGTATTGTGCCATATCCAGAGGCAACGGACGGTTATTCTGGGAAGAAGGAATGGAGTGATAAAGATGGTAATTTTAAGTCCACTGGGCGTAAGCAATCCTCTGCTAAAGTTGATTTACATGGAACCAACCTGGAGAGTAGTTCAAACTTTGAAAACAGTGAAGGAATTTCTAAGTCTGGATCTGGCATACATTCTTGGCCTAATCTGCGTGTAACAAGTGCTACTGCCAAAACTGATCAAGAATCGTTGGATGCTTCAGTATCTGTTGATCTAACTGATATAGCAAAAGTAGATTCCTCAGGAGGTTGTGAGATGTTTGAAGCACAGAAGTATTATGTTCATATACTGCATGATTTCTTCACTCTTAACAAAAGAAATTTCTGGTGACAGAGATAGCTGAACTGGACAATGTGACTGCAATGTTTCAAAATCCGCAAGAAGGGAAAGAACCGGGCAATTTCATTGACTATGGTTGGGCTAACATTGGAAGCTTTGATGATCTCGATCGGATTTTTAGGTAATGTGCAATATCAACTGAACTTCCCCATCGAACCTGGAATGATAAAACGTCTGACTTATTATTCTCACAAAGTGATGATTTTGCAGCAATGATGATCCAATATTTGGCAATGGAAGTCTTGCTAATGCTGATGAGCTATGGCCTTCTTCTAAAGATGTTACTAACAGCCCAGTGAAGTCCTTTCCCCTGTCTTTGGACTCTCCTGATTCAGGGTTAGGGCCTTTAAGGAATACATCTGAGCATCTTGGGATCAAAACAGAGTATCTTCATGAAGATGATGAGCCCTTTACCCTTGGCCATGGAGAATTGAACGATCCAATATGTCATGGTCCAAGGAGTTCACAGCAAATCTCGGATCATGTACGTTATGCTGGAAATGTGAGTATTAATCTTTGTTGATTACTTGATGTATCAAAACCTCTTGTTCAAGCTAAGAACGTGTGTGAAAGTTAATCTCTTGTCTGTCTTTTGTAGACAGAACTGACTAACAGGGGAAAGAACAGCTCAACAAACTCTCAACTTGCCTCAGAAAAAGTTCTGTCAAGTGAGTTGACTGCTAAGGTAAATAGTTGTCTCCTTAACATTTCTGCTTCCTATACCTTGAAAGGAATTGGCAAAAAGGCCTAGACCTGGGCTAGCCCAAAGTCAACTGATAAAACCCTATTTCATCTGGTACCTCAATATAAAAAAAACACTTCAAGGTCGAGCTCGGGTGTACGGAGCCTTACTTGCCTGAACCCTACCCAACCCACTCAAAGCTGACCCTGGCTGATTGCTTGAGGATTGCATATTTCTTACCTGAAGGGAAGATTCATGCCTTTTGATGGCAAAATCTTCGTTTCTGTTCTCTTCCATATAACCAAAGTTGGTTGAGAAAATTGATTCTTCCCGTATACACTATGTATATGATTCGCCATGAATCCTGAAAAATTAAAAGGATATTACTTATCATCGTCTTCTCATTTAAGCAGGTCCAGAAGCAAAAGAAACTCTTGAGAAGTACGAAAAACTTGGAAGAGAACAGTCTATACCAGGATTTACATGGTAACTGGTTTTCATCTGGAGCCTCTTCAACTCAACTGAAGAATCAAAATGCAGATCCAATTCTGCGTTCTTCTTCCTCTACAGTTCCAAGCCAGCAGAAACAGTTACGGGGAGCTGACTCATCACAGTACCACCAGATCTGTAGTTCATTCTTTGCCTCTTCTGCATATGGGCGAGTGGCAAGTCCATGTACCGCCATGCCATTGATGTCCCACTTTCAATCCAGGGAATTTAAACCTCAGCCTTTGCTTTCAGGCTGTGAAACTTCTTCAAGTAAAACGAATCCTGTAAGCGAAATAGCGCACTCTTCAGGTCGGCACACAATGACACCTCAGGAAAAGATAGAAAAGTTGAGAAGACGGCAGCAAATGCAGGCACTTCTTGCAATCCAGAAGCAACAACTCCAGTTTGTCCATCAGGTTAACTGCAGTGATCAGCCTGTTCCTCGAAAATGTTCTCAGGAAAATGAAAAGTCGAATGCTGAGGGAGCCGGTTTTGCAAATATAGAATTTGATGAGCTAAGCTCTCTTCCTGCTTTTGATGATAGTTCTCCTATAGAACAAGACGAATCCAGTACCATCTCTTTTGTAGATTCTGCTGAGGATACTGTGCTGTTCCAGCTTGAAGAGATAATTGCCAAGGTATGACTGACTTGTACATGCATTCTCAACAATTTTGAGTTATTTGTACTTGGATTTATTGTCAAACCAATCTTTTACCACAGTTGGATGTCAAAATCAGACTTTGCATACGAGATAGCTTGTTCCGGTTGGCTCAAAGTGCATTGCAAAGACAAGATGCTAGTGATACTAGCAGGATCAACAATAGTGGCAGGGATGAGCAAGGTGTGAAAGAAGAAAACTCGGGTCATAATAGGTTAGTTTATTTGGTGTTGTTCTGGTGGTTTAAGTACCAGTACCGGTATTTACTTTCAGAATTTATCAATGACCTTGCAATTGCAGCATCTATATTTCTAATCTTGTTGCATAATTTCATACACAGGAATTCTGACATTCCTGAGGAGGAAACAAAGACCAATCCAATTGACCGAACAGTGGCTCACCTGCTTTTTCACAGACCTTTCGAATTTTCACGAAAACATTCTGGCAGACCCAGTTCACCCGTCTCTACCGAGCTCTCTTGCAAGTATAAAAGTGAAGGAATGGCGAAACCATCAGCCAGCTGCTTGCAGGATACCATAAAAGTTGAGCAGAATTTGGATTGAGGATCTGAAAATTCTTTCCTGTTGTCTGATCCTCGGTCTACTGTCCACTGTAAAAACAATCCTTGCTTAGATACGTCAGAAAATGGATCTAAAAACGAATCTAGGGAGGTTGAAGCCTTTCAATGATCAAAAGGGCAACCAAAAACTCTTATGGTTTCTTCTTATTGTCAGCCAATGAGGTTCTAATCTATTGCTGCTCTCGGAGATTAACAACGGACCTCTCAGCATCTCTGGAGCTTAAATATGGAACAATCGTTGGAATTGTTATTCTTAAATATTGATTGGAAAGTGTGCCAAGCTGACTCTATATTGTGTGCTTATTTGTATACTCTAATTATCGTTTGAAGGAAACTACACAACGTGTCCTGGAGGATTTTAGACCAGTGTTCTATCTTAATGCTATGCACCATTCTTTTTTCCAACCTGAACACAAATCAAAATTGGTGATTGATGTTGAAGCTCCCGATAAATGAGGCAAGCCAGATGGTAGTTTTGCAGACAGCAGATGATGAAGTTGCTGTTGATCCTAAGCTGTATCTGTAAAATCTTTAAAGATGGATATGTTAACTCCTTATTCCTACTTTAAGTTTACTCTTTAATAAACTCAAGGATCAGATGCTAATACTCGTAGTGAAGATCCCATTTAAGTTTTTTCTCTAGTCAATAATTGTTGTGATCATCAACCCTTTACTCCCAAAGTGAAGTAAACAAGATAGACTACATGGACAATCAAAGTTCTAATCCAGTTCAGAGGTCAAATTCGAAAGAGAAAATTAAGACAAAAGATATCCAAGGATCCAAATGCATAAATCCATGATTTCACCAATGAAATAAGGTTCGCGCACATGGATTAAATCCCTTTCGTTTCACTTTACCCCCAAATATAACAATTGACATTTGATAATTAAACAAAATGAGAATGAAATAGAGCAATGAGTACATAGCTAAAACCAGTTGCGTTCAAGATTTTACCAGGACAAATTCAACCCTATCTTCATAGTTGTGGCGCCCAAGGTTATCCCTGTGAACTTTGGCCTGGAAAGTCTTGGTATCTTGATCTTCATGAGTGGCCTTAAAAGTTATAAAGTGTTCCATGAAACATGTAATTTGCTTCGATGGTCTCCTTATATTTCCAGTGTGTCTAGAAGATAACAGAGAAAGATAAAAATTAAATAATGAAGAAGAATATAACATGTATACAACATATATAAATGAGGAATGAAGATGAATTATTAAACCTGGTGATCCTTGTGCTTATTAATGGCTACTTGTAAGATAGAGGTCACCCATTCTTCCATCTCACTATTCTCCGGTGGAATTCCAACGGAATGCAATAGAAACAGAGAATTTTGGTTAGAATGCGTAATGTCGAAATCCCCCTGATTACCAAAAACATGCATAGACACAATTGAATGGAATGAAACATAAGATGAAATTACACGCATAGAGAATGTTGAGGTAAGCGGGAGTGCTGAAAATCAAGTTATTGATATTAATGAAATAAGGGTTGGTGTTCCATACCCATAAATAGTTTTACACCTACAACTACAACAAATGTTGTTTCTGTTTTAGAATATCAAAATAATCAGGGACAACATATAGGCAATTAAGTAGCACCCTGTAAAAAACTTAACTTACCACCAACTTAGTCATCAGAACCAATTGATATAACTTGAAATAAACCTATAAGGATTAGAAGATCGATTATTTCTGATGATTTTGTGATTTATTTGCTAGAGTTAGATTATGATTGTGGGAATGATAATGATCCTGCTTTGTTTTGACAAGCCATAGGTAGTGCTAAGTCTGAAAGATGGAGTGATGCTATAAAAGAAGAGTTGAAATCAATAGCTCAAAACAATGTCTGGATCTTGTAGACTTGTCGGGAGGTTCTAAACGAGTTTTCCATAAGTGGGTCTTTAAGACCAAACGAGACTCCAATGACAGTGGCAAAAGATATAAAGCTAGACTTATTGTTAAAGATTACACTAAAAAAGATGACATTGATTATGAAAAAACCTTTTCACTTATCTCAAAGAAAGATTCATTGAGAATAATTCCAGCATTAGTGGCTCAATTAGATTTAGAGCTATATCAGATGGATGTGAAAAAAACCTTTTTGAATGAGGATCTTAAGGAGAAAGTTTATATGGATCAACCTGAAAGTTTTTCTATTGAAGGAAAGAAAGTATGTTGTGTAAATTAAATATGGACTTAAACAAGCTTCTAGACAATGGTATAGTAAGTTTAATAATACCGTTACTTCTTTCAGTTTTGAGGAAATCACTATTGATCGATGTATTTATCAAAAGATCAATGGAAGTAAGTTATATTTCTAGTTTTGTAAGTTGAAAATTTATATTTCTAGTTCTATATGTTGATATTATTTTGCTTGCAACTAATGACTTGGGTTTGCATAAGAGTAAAAAATTTCTTTCTAAGAATTTTGAAATAAAAGATATAGGAGAGGTATCCTATGTAATTGGAATTTCAATATTCTGTAAGAGATCAAAAGGATTGTTAGGATTGTCTCAGAAAACTTAAATTAAGAAAATTCTTGAGAAATTTAACATGAGCAAGTTTTCGGTAACTGTAGTCCTTATTCAAAAAAGAGATAAATTTAGTGTTATGCAATATCCAAATAATGAAGTGGAACGTAAGGAAATGGAAACAATTTCATATGCTTCTGTTATGGGTAGTTTGATATACTTACAAACTTGTACTAGTCCTGACATTAGTTTTACAGTGGGGATATCTTCAAGGAACAAAAGATTACATACTCACTTATAAAAGGTTTGGTCATTTAGAAGCAATTGGACCATTGCTTCATCCACTATGGAAGTATAATTTGTCGCTTGTTGTGAGGCTATAATTCATGCATCTGAGGTTGTCGACTTAGTAAGCAAGCCATTGAAAATTTATTATGATAATTTTACAACAGTTTTCTTCTCTAAAAATGACAAATACTCTAGAGGTGCAAAAAACATAGAATTAAAGTACTTTGTTGTTAAAGAGGAGATTCAAAAATAAATAGTGCATATAGAACATAATAGGACGGATATCATGATAGCGGATCCTCTAACTAATGGTTTACAATTAAAGACATTCAAAGACCATGTGTTAAGGATGGATCTTTGTTGTATTGATGATTGATAATAATATTTTCTGAAGATGTTTTAGCACTCTTTAGCTCAATGATAATATATTTTTTAATTTTATATTTCTTATTCTTTATGTTTAAGTATACATGATTGTTTGAATAAGAAATTTGAATATATTTTCATAACAAGTAAGTGGACTGTATGTTGTTTGTATACAAGTTATGAACCTAAACATAATAAGTTCTCAATATATTGATATATGGAAACGAGTGTACGACTATACTGTTTATGACCACCACAACCCACATTATGTGATTTATTATGTTGATATTTATGATGTTAACGGTTTATAAGATTTTCATTTTTCTAGCCTTATGTACTATTAAATATAATGATGAAACATCCGGCTAAGTGGGAGACTCTAATAAATGTATGGCCTGATGTTACGGCCAATATGTTCTATAGGCCTATATTAAACTTAGTATATTAAATCTTGACCGTTAATTTAGTATTTGATGGATGTATAAGATTTAATGTTAATAGGAAATTGTATAAAAACTAATCCTCTTTCTATCCTTACTAAGTTCAGACAAAACAAATACAAAATGTAGGTATTTGTGTATTGGTTTATCCATCAAGCTATGTGCAGAAAGAGAGTTAAGAGAGAGAGACTAGTTCGTGATCGTTGACAACTTTCTATTTAAAGTAAGTGATTTATTCGCTTTATCTATGTGATTATTATTACATTCAAGATTTAAATATGCATGAATGATTTACGTATGATTCATGATTTATTTATGATTTATGTCTTTAATGTTTGAATATTAACAACAAAAAACTTACGCAATACCCAAACATAGACATTGTTTATTTTTATAAATTGATTATGATTTAAATAAAAAATTCATAAAATTTAAAAGAAATGGCAACCAGATACATAATATATCCATAATTAAGAATCTAATAGTAAATAAATATATATTTAAAAGAATTCAATTTTAATATATAGAGAAATGCATTTTTCTCCATCTTCATTCAATTCGAGTCTTGATATGAAAAATAATTGAAATTTTCATTATAGCTAATTTTATAACAAATAACAATATATCAATCACACAATTAAAATAATTCATTAAGTAAATTTAGTATATTAACAATTTAAATAATCATTTTAATTAACAATAAATTCATGCTGAAAAGAACTTGTGAATTTTTGAAAATTTCAAGATAAAAATTTTGCATGATAAATAATACATAAATATTTTTTGAATTTCATTAGATATAAATTTTAATTACTAATTTCATTTCGTTTAAACATAATTTTTTATAATTAATTAAGTAAAAATTATCAAATTTATCTATAGTCAAATTAAATAGTAGATTTTAATAGCATACACCCCTTAGGAGATGGCCGAGATAGTGGAGTAGAGGGTATGAGGCCAAAAGGTTCTGTGTTCGAATTCCTTTATTTACACTCACTCGATCGAGTCTGTCATACAAAGCTTACCTAATACGAATTATCCGATTAACGTAATTTATAAGTTGTACCATCAATTCAGTAATTTATTCAGTGCACGTTTAAAGGATATCGATTGCAAATTCTAATTCCGAAAAAAAAAATCCCGTAATTGCGCTATACTTTTCTTTATTCTTTTAGGATTTATTGTAATATATTAAGGATCAAAATCGGGAAAGTGGCGTATGAGAAATGTGTCGGTCGTTATTCAGTTTCTGTCGAGCCACGTGTCAACAGTTCAACATCCGAGAATTCAAAACTTCACTTTGGGATGACACTGACAGATTGACTGTTAACTACGACTCAAACCAACTCTTAAACGATTCTCGCCCTCTTTCATAGGACGCCATCGATCTTCGATGGCAATGGCATCCGCTAGTTCCGAGAGGATTGACTTGTCGCCAATGGGCTCCACTCATCCTAAAGCGATCTCAGAGTCATCGTCGTCGGCTTCTGTCTCGTCCTCCACCGGCACGCTTGATCGGACTCACCATTCCAATTCTTCTGCAAACCCTAATAGCGATGCCGATTCACAGGTACTAGTCTTTGACCGTTTGTTTGTACATAAAGTCCGTCGGTTACTAAAGTTTTTACGTTCCAATTCTCGATATGTCGATTCCTCTGCTCGTATACTTTGTTTAGTACTGAATCATGGAGAAAAAAAAAGAAAAGATGAAGAAGGTAAAGTAAATGAATTTATTAACGTACTCTACGCGTTAATAAACGAGCTCACTGAAGGTGATCAAATTGAGCCGTTGAGAGGAAATTAAGCTGTTCACGAGGTGGTAGATGCTAATTAAACACTGAAAGCTAATTCTTTTTGGTTCTTTGATCTACGCCATAGTCCTTAGCGTCTTTGAGGAGTGAAGAGTACCGGCAACTGTTCCGCCTTCCACCTGATGAAGTGAGTGACTTAAATTCGGACTCTGGAGAGTGTCCTTTTTCTTTCTAAATCATTTCAAACTCATTTTGATGCTAAACTTTTTCTACAGGCTCTTGTACGAGACTTCAATTGCGCATTTCAGGAGAGTATTCTTCTTCAGGTAATTTATGTGCACGTGCATTTTATGCTTGGAGGTCTATGCTTTACTCAATAATTGCTTCACGAACCTTACTTTTCTGAATGAGATCGTCTGCTAAAATTCAGCGATTAAGTGCCATTTGTACTTCTTTACTAATTGTCCTATATTGCTCACATGCAGGGGTCATTTGTATCTTTTTGTGCACTATATTTGTTTTTTTATGCTTGGAGGTCTATGCTTTACTCAATAATTGCTTCACGAACCTTACTTTTCTGAATGAGATTGTCTGCTAAAATTCAGCGATTACGTGCCATTTGTACTTCTTTACTAATTGTCCTGTATTGCTTACATGCAGGGTCATATGTATCTTTTTGTGCACTATATTTGTTTTTATTCAAACATATTTGGATTTGAGACAAAGGTAGTCTTTGGACTTCAGCTTTTGTCCTACTTATTCATAAATACCCATACTACTTTCTGGTTCTCTTGATTTTGACTTATACCCGATTTAAATTTGTGTGTTAGAAAATAATTCCTTTCAGTGAAATTACAAGCGTGAAACGAGCAAAGACAGCAGGAATCTTCCCTAATGCGATAGAAATAATTGCTGGAGGGAAAAAGGTAACACTTTGATGAATGTCTTTTCCTTCTATTTAAAAGATCGAAGCCTGAAATTTGGTCTTTTTACTTTTCAACATAATAATAGCAATAGTTAGATATAGTTATTGATTTGTGCAGTACTTCTTTGCATCATTTCTATCACGTGACGAAGCTTTCAAGCTCATCAATGATGGATGGTTGCAGCAAGGTGATTCTGCAAAAGCAACAACGGACCAACAGGTAAATTGATATCTCCATTTTTCTTGATTGTCTTAATTGATTCTTGAGAAAAGCAGTTAATCTAACTGTTTGAATTAGACAATAAGAGAACATTGGAGGACAAAAGTGAAAAACAGATGATAGAGTTTAAATCAGAGGCCTTAAAGATATAGTAAGTTAACTATATATGGATGATAGCTTCCTCAGGTTCTTTGGCTAAACTATTGGAAAACATAAACAGGCCAGAGTGCAACCTTGCTATGAATTTTACAATCTCACCTTGCCAGTTTTTTGAAATCATGCTTCTTCCTGTTCTTCTTCATTTCCATATAATTGAATATAAAGGGAAAGGTTTCTGGAGGTTGCCATATCTTTTATCTGTATGCTTATTTTTGGCTAATTTGGACATAAAGATTGATTATGCTCTGAAATGTTTACAAAATTTCAAAAATTTGTACTCTGTTAGGATAGATTGTTTACTTTTTTATCTCATATGTTAATTTTGCCTCAGGAATCATTATCTATGTCATCTAGGCCAAGTAGCCAGGATAATGGACTTGTTGTAGTTGAAGTGGTCAACGGCTTTAAACTAATCAATGAATCAGATTCTAGTGACAGGTATTTTCTGAAGCTTATGAGAATTGTATTTGGTTTGAGGAATTGGTTTTAGTTTAATTGCCTATATTGAATCAGGCATAAGGATTCACTTCCAGATGATCCTCAGCTTCCAGCCCATACTGAAAATCAGATAATCTCAGTTACACAAGAAGAAGATAATGGTGGACAAGATGTCGAACCAACTCTAAATATCCCATCTTCCTCTTCAGCAAGATCCTGTACATGGGATATAGAAAATTTTGATCCTCCTGAGAGTTAGTCAGTTTATCCTATACTGCCGGTTATTTCTTTTTTGCACATACGGTATTAAAGAAGGCATCTTTGTTTAACAGTGGCAGCAAATTATAGGATATCTGGATAGTCAAGCATATTGTTTTCTCTAGCTATCAATTTTTCTTAGTGTCATTTATTTGCAGACTGAGAATAATTGTGGGTTTCGGTAAATTATAATTATTTTTGACTGAGGGAGACATGGAATGATAGTGATAATGTATAGAAGACATGTGAAGTATTAGTTTGCTAACTTCCTGGGTTAGCGCCTTCAGATCATGATTAGTTTTCCGTTAAAACAACAAAGTTGATCTGCTGCTATTTGCTGTTGTTGATATTATAAGAAAATGTTTTGTGTGGCCTTCTTTGATTATTCAATACGATTTCAACCATTTCATTCTATGTCTTGTCTCGAAAATTTGAAGCAGCTATTTTTCCTGATTTGCAGTACCAGAATCATTTACAAAAGTTGCACAATCAAAGTTTTCGGTAAGTTCTGACACATGACTCTTATAACATCAGGAATTAAGAAGAATTCGTCCCTGACTCTGTGATTTACATGGACTGCAGATAAAAGTAGAGGAGTTCTTTAACTTGTTCTTCTCAGACGATGCTGTTGGTTTTGTCAAATCTTTTCACAAGGAATGTGGAGATAAAGGTAATTTTGTCTGATTTTCTTGGAGTTGTTTGGGTAAAATTCATGAATCAGTCACTGGATCTCGGTAATCAATACAGAGAGGCTGATCTACAACTCTCTAGTTCTCTGAGTAAACTCTTTTATTTTACAGAATTTAGGTGTTCTTCATGGTCCCAACATGAGAAATTTGGGCATGTTCGACAAGTGTTCTTCCAGCATCCAATAAAGATATATTTTGGTATGGAAGCATTTCACTATCTGTCAGACTACCTAGTCGCCATTAATTCAGGAATTTTTACATGCTAAAGAGATGTAATTCATTTTGATTATGTAATTATATTAATTTCTTTTGGTTCTTCCAAGGTGCAAAATGTGGTAGCTGCCTGGAAGTCCAGAAATATCGTATGTACAGAAACAGGTTTTGGTCAATTGCTTTAGCACAATGATTTGGCATACTCTTCTTTTCTCCTTTATGATCTTTGAACTTTTTCTCTAGCAGTCACTTAGTTATCGAGACATCCCAAGAAATCAATGATGTGCCCTATGGAGATCATTTTCGTGTAGAGGTACAAGTTATTTCTCAGACATCTGAAGGGATAACCTGTTACCTTTGTTGTGCTATCAGCATTTGTAATGGGTTCTGTAATGTCAATTATACTTGGGTTTTTACTGGATATTTGTGCTGAAACTAGCCATTACTTGCATCATCCTGATTTTGGATTCTTCATCAACCTGTTAAGGGAGGAGGTATTATCTAGGTTGTTCTTTCTCTTCTTTATATGTCGGTATGTCTTGAAGAGTGAGGAGGGGAGGGTGGATGTGTAAAGAGGATGGCACATGAAGAACATAATCATATAATAACTGAAATAAATGAAACGTGATAGAATTTTGATGAAATGTGACACAATAACATATTTAATGCATTTATTTCTTGCATGAAAAGGATATGAAGCATGATTCAATCATTGTTAACGATTTTCTTGGTTGATATATTGCTAAGTTAACCGTAACTCTTTTCTGGGCTAATAACACTTTTCCTGGGTTGGCTATATATCAGGGATTATGGGATGTGGTCAGAGATGGTGATGAATCTAATGAAGGCTGTAGTTTGCAGATGTTTGTAAATGTGGCATTTAGCAAAAGAACAGTTTTTAAAGGTATCATTTCTCTTAGATTTTTGCTTAACTATCTTGATTGGCTGGTTTAAACATCATTGTGTCACCTCGCTATATTATTTAAGTTGATGATGGACTATCCTAATTTTCCATGGTTGATCAATGTCTGTTAGTGTTCTGCTTAATTCATTAGATTTTTGCATGGACATGTTAAAGGCCTGAAATTGATTTCTGGGGCGACTATTAACATCGCAGGGAAAATAGTGCAGTCCACCTTGGAAGAATGTCGTGAAGCATATGGATTATGGTTGAAAATGGTGATAAGTTGTCTTCCGATTCTTGTTATCGGTCCATGTTCACTCCATGTTTCGAGTTGAATTATTAGTTGGATTGTAGTAAATATGTTTTATCAACTATTATGCAGGCCCATGAATTATTGAAGCAGAAAAACCTTCAAAAGCAGCAAGGTTACAATCCTACACCTGTTCTTGAAGTTATATACTCTGCTGTTATTTAAAATAAAAGAATAATTAATTTAAAACATTGACCTTTACTCTTGAGCAGAAGAAGCACAATCTGCTAGCTTCACTCAGAATGGTGGTGAGTCTCGGGAGAATGTAAAAAGGTCAAGCTCTGGTTTTGCGGACATTAGTAGGCAGCTTGGCAATTCTATGCTAGAAGAGTTCAACAATGCACCGACCTTTAAGTCGGTGGTCAGAGAATACATTTCGAAATTCTGTTCAACAGTTAAAAATCACAGCCAAGTTTCCTTGATCTTGGCTGTTGCGTTTTTGGTGATCTTCCTGATGCAGGTATGCAAAACATTTTTGTTTCCGCTATTGTTTTTCTCGCGTCGGAATCCAACTATTAAGTATTTTTCTTTTATACACTCTTGGTTGTATTAATCTGATTGAGCTGTTCTGCATCAACTGGATCAATGTATCGTTGACTCAAGCTTCTGAATCTTGATTCCTTTCTTTTTTCCTCCCTCAACTACAGATGAGCGTACTTGTGCTATTAAGCAGACCCCAAACAGTCCATTTAGCTTCTCCTGGAGACTCCTACACGGCGGGCATAGGCAGTGTATCGGGTGACCGATCACCTGAAACCGTAGCATGGCTTGAAAGGCGGATGCACCACCTAAAAGATGAGATACTTATGGTTGAGACCTGGCTCCAGAGGTTACAAGACGAGCACGCATGGCTGAAAACACAGCTGAAAATCCTGGAAAATCCTGGAAAACGTAAATAACCTCACAAGTGTATATATTCTGTGACTTTTCCTGGAGTAAATGCATCGGATTCTCCTCCACCCTTCTTATCCTCTTTCTTGTGTTATTCATATTAGTGAATTAAGAATTTAACTTCTGTTTAATTAGCATTAACGTGACTGAATTAAAGATGGCAAAAAGGTTTTAACCCAATTTATCAACTTTTTTAAAAATAATAATAATAAACTGTTTCTCCCAATTGTATAATCATTGAAATGTTTATAATAACTAAAAGATAAAACTTATATAATAAATTTATAAAAATGGGATCTCTCTTAAAAAAGGGCTATTACCTCTGAATTATTATTCAATTACAATTTTTTAATAACTTTAAATTATTGATTTCAAATATATTTTATAAAATATTTAATTCGTAATTCATATATAATTAAAGACTATTTAATGTCAAAATCATCGTCAACACTCAGTTGAAGCCTACTAAAGTGTGGGATCTGGAGAGGTACGATAGTATGGAGTCTTATCCTTATATAATAAAGAGACTATTTCTGATACACTCACATGTAATATATCAACAAGATCTTACAATATAAATGAATATAAATACATATCTAAGAAATAAAATAAAATCAATCAGTCAAATAAACATTAAAAGTATGCAAAATAATTAAATACAAAAATACAACACAAAATAGATAAATAATAAAGCGAAACTTCAAGCAAGAGTAATAAATATATTACAAAATAACGTACATGTAGAACAAATCGAAAAATAATAATAAACGTTAAGTGAAATAAAACATAAAAAACTTGACAAGTAGGAGTGACCTAATTGGTTCTAACTCTTCACTTAAGACTCTTCCCCTTATAAGAGGTCTTGAGTTCGAGTCACAAAAATAGAGAGGAGAGGAGGACTTTTCCCTGTTTATGATCCTCTAGCCTCCTAGACATGCTCTTTGGTTGGATCAATTATAGCCGTCTCGCTTCCAACAACAATATGAGAGTTGGAGCTACTAGGAAACTTGGCGAATCATCAGTTGACCAATCAGCACGTAACGACTTCTTGTGCGCAGAAGTGAACAGGCTATGTAGGAACATAAGGGATCTCAAAATTTCAGATTTACATCCTCTAAAACTTTTAAAACAGGGCCTTAAGAGATTAGGATTAGTTTGACAAAATTGAGAAACCTGATGCACATTAAAAAAAATCTTTACAATAATAACTCTATTTATAAATAAATAAATAAATCTCAGCGATGCCTCCAAAAGTCTCCAACATCACTTTCTATCATAAAAATGATGGCTATAAGGACACCGACTATTAAATCTGTATATTTGACTCAGTGTACATATATGTACACATATTCATAATTACTCTGTACTTCAAATTTTGACCAGGATGATTGGTGGATAAGGTTGTGATTGAATGAGCTGAGGAGGCATTTTCCACATTTTATATATCTAGGCAAATGCGCTTAAATTGCTTCTTCCAGAATAACGAGTAGAACTTAAAAATTTCGGCTTCAGGCCTTTCTACGCGGCGCCTGTCCTTTTCCTTCTATACACGCGCACTGCACTGCTTTTGCTTCTAATCGGATCCAATACCATTGAATTTGAGATCCAATACTTTGAATTTGACCATTTTAATTAGATTTATTTTAAAAAATTTATTAATTAATCAAACAATTTTTATAAATCAATATATTATTATAAATTAAAATAAATCAATTAAGTTTTATCTCACGATTTTTTAAATTAAACTTCAAATTCTTTAATACTTAAAGAAACTCTTTTCGATTATATTTTAAATTCTTTAATTTTATTTAATTTTATGACAGTCTAATACTTTTAAATCTTACACTTCTTATTTAACCGATTTAATTTTCAGTCTAATTTTTAAAACATTGCTAAAAATAACAAAACTAGGAAGAAAAAACTAAATTAAATCATTAACTTAAGCATCCAAGGAGAATCTAGAAAAAAAAAAAAAGAGCGCAATAGACAAAAACCTTAACACATTTTACATTCTAAATAGGGATGTCAAATTTAGCCTACCCCTAGTTCAATTTTAACTTAAGTTAATTGGGTCACGAGTCGATCATGATCAACCCGATCTACCATATACTTTTTAGAAAGAGAAAGTCGAAAACAACCTGTCAGGTCACGAGCCACCCTAACCCACCCGATCCCACCTGAGCTCATTGACATTCATAATTCTAAGAAGACTATGTTAAATCAACATCAATGTTGAGAAAAATAGGTTGGAGTTACTCTGAGTAAGGAACCGGAGTCCCCAAAGTCGCTGGTTGTCATGGAGGACCACCACCGACCTCTCAGTAAATATAGACCAACTCCTTGTACGTTCTTTTGTGTTTAGTCACTTTCATTTTCTACTATTGCACAACAAATTCAAAGTTTCTACATCAAAGCATCGATCACTTAGTAGCTTTGAGAGTCATTTTCTTCACATAAAAGAATAGACTAATCATCAAAAAATCAGATCGATTCAATTGATTTAATTATGAAAATCTTGAACCGTTCCGATTTTTAACTTTTTGGTCTAATTTATTTTAATAATTTTTAAAATTCTTCAATTTTTACCCAATTTTATAATATTTAATACCGATTAAACTTTAATTTCATTTTTTATCGATTTAACTTTCGGGTCAATCATTTAAAACATTGAAGTAAATAGATGCTTCACGTTTAAGTTTTAAAGCGTAAACTATAATAATCATGTAAGAATAAGACATAGCTGGGGCTTTGTGTTGTGAAATTATAATGTTTTCCACGTTACATGGGTCTCCTTCCTTTTTTGTTTTTAATTTCCGTGGAGGGTGGAAACACTACAGGAAGCTATGTGGTCGGAGAGGGGGCCTGCTCTACGATAACGTCACGTCATCACCTAGACCTAGAAGCTGAGCAGGATTGACCTTGACAAAGTAGCCATCTACATAGCTATGCTATGTATCCTTTAATTCGTTTGCTTGAATCCTTAAATTGGACATGAGATTTAAAAAAATAAAAAGGGAATTATTGTAGTTTTTAATTAATATTGAAAAATTTAAAAATTCAACAATTGAATTTTAAAATTATTAAAAATATAATTTTTTAAAAGTTTGAACACAAATTATTCTAAAAAAATAGACCTTAATAAAATATTCAAACTTTATAATTTGTTATCCTAATTAAAGTTAACAATTTTCCAATTATTGAAAAATTTAACTGTAAGAAACTTTAATCGTCTAATTTTTCAGTTCAAATTTCAACTTTCGACTTATTTATATTTAATAACTATTCGCATTGCTTCTTCTCATACGTTTTGTGTCAAATTCTTAAGGTTTTCTCTCTCCAAAATTAAAAGAAAAAAATCTATTCCATCGTATTTTCTTGTCATTGATTTGTGTAAGTTGAGTTAAATCTTCTTTCATTCTGGATATTTTTAATTCTAATTGAACGTTGACTGACGAGGAAGCGAACCAACACACGGTGGTTTAGATCAGTTCAGATTCGGTTACGCTGCGGGTATCCAAGGTATCGCTTTGGCGTTTGGTGGCATGATCTGGTACGTGTTCAAAAATCCTTCCTTTTTAAATTTCTGATGTTTCATATAGGTATTGTTTTAGCTTGGTAGGTTTCTTTTTTTTATTTATTTACATTTTATTGCCTCTTCTTCCTTTCAAAGATGTCTAGAGTCCACAGCCACTTTTTAGATTCGCATTATCTTTCAGAATCTTCTTTGACTGAATTACTTGTTTACGGTTAATCTCCTCAATTCTTGTCTTCTGATTAAAGCATGTTATTCGTTGTTTCTTAACCCTTTTTTTCCTCTTATGTAGCTTGTAGATTTTCATTGGCGTAATTTCATTTCCCTGATGAACCCATGTGTTTTTCAGTATTCTCCTCCACTAACTCCATGTGGGTTTTGGATTCTAAATCGTGAAAACTCCGTTTGGGATTGGGTTTTTGTGATTTGTTCGTTGACTGTTGTATTAGTTGGTTTCTTTCATTTTGAGTAAGAAGTGTCTGAAAACCCTTGTTTGTATTACGTCCATATGTTTTGGTTTTACCTGTCAATCCCTTCTTCCCAAAACTTGGTGGTTTCCGTAACTTTCTTTCGAGTCTTAGTTGGTTCATGGATATATTACCACCTTTTCTCTTCTAGACGTGTGATTCTGTTGTATGTTGACTTGTCTTTGATGATTTACTTGATAAGATGTGTGATTCTTAATTTTTCTTACCATGAAGACCTTTTACTTGCTTTAATTACCTTGTGAATATCAAATCCCATTGCTTTCACTATTATACAATTTTCATCCTTAGTTTGGATGCTGTAGTTCATAGAGATGTATGAAATTTTGATCTCAAATCTACTTCTTAAATGAATTTGTTATTGCTCTGTTCTTTCTTTACTCTTAGTATAGTCACTCATTGCCTTCTTCAGATTAATTTGTTTTGTACAAAGCTTAAAGTAATTATGCTGAAGGGGCTAACTTAGACTGGGACTCAAATTTCTTTATGTTTTTATAAATAAGCTTGTCCACTATTTTATAAGAACTCTTCTAGTATTAGTATTAGAATTTCTTCTTTTTTTTAAACTCGATACATCAACTTTTTCTTTTATTCTATTCTATTCTATTTATTTATTTTAATTTTATTTACCTACTTTTTTTAGCATATCAGTTTTACATATCCACTCTTTTCACCTGCATCATTTTTTTCATTGTCACGTTTGCATGTGGGTCTACTGGAAACAACCTCTCTACTTTTTAGGGGTAAGGCTGTGTACAATCAGATTTCCCTAGACCCCGCTTTAATGCGGGATTTTGGACTATGTGCGACGATGATGATGAATTGTTGTTGTTAAAAACCAATTTGTTTATTAACTAATAATTCAATTTTCATAAATTAATATGTTCTTATAAAATAAAATAATTGGTTAATTTTCATTTAACATTTTTTCAATTAAACTTTGAATTCTTTGATAGTTTCAAAATTTTTAATTTTATTTAATTTTTAAAGAATATATGTTGATCATTTTAAACTTTAAACATCTTATCATACATGTTTTAACTTCTAATATAGATTTTAAAATATTGCTATTTTCAAATGTACATTAATTAAATTTACATAAATATAATATTTTTTTGAAATCACGTAACATCCATGACATTGGTTGACATGGGATCAGATTTCCTGTTTCAATTATGATATTTTTATCATGTTCTGTTAAATCTCATTAACATATTTACGTAAATGTTACGGTTTGATCTAATTGTAAGGTATGAGATTTGAATCTCACATTAATTAAATACAAAGTTGATGTAGGATTTATAAGGACTTTAGACTTTCCACTCTCGTAAGCTAGCTTTTGAGGTGTGGCTCTCCTGAAGTCCTTATCAATTGCTATCAGAGCCGATCTTAGAGTGGTGGCCTAGGAGTGTCAGCTGTGACCAATAAGGACCTCGGAGTGGTGGCCCATAGAGTGGTGACTTAAAAATATCAGTCGTAACCAATATAGCTGTGACCAACGAGGACATTGGTCCTTATGGGGGAATAAATGTTATGATATGATCCAATTACAAAACATGGGAGTTAAATCCCGCATTGATTAAATACAAAATTAATGTAAAACTTATAAGAACTTTATGTTCTCCACCTATATAAACTAATTTTTGAGGCGTGACTCTCCTAAAACCTTTACCAGTAAACCTCACATAAACATATGTATAAGATTTTACTAATAAAAGACAGACATACGTCCAAGACTCCAAGTTTGAGAATCTACTTTGTATAGAAATAGATTCAAGCACTTTCAATGTGATGTAACGATTCCTAAAAATTCATCATTACCACCAACCAAAGCAAATCTAATAATTACACTTTTTGCCCTTTTTTTATTGGACCTTTAACAAAATTGGTCCAAACCACCCTAATTAGGCATTGCTATTTACAATTTAACCTTTAAACTAATTTTGCAAATTCAACTATTATCTAAATCCCAACTTTTCTCTATGATGCTTATTCAGCATCTTCTTGGCCGTTGCTCTGAAAGGACACGTGGAGCTGACAAATCCGTTGACCAAGTGGAGGTAGGTGCTCAACTCGTGACACGTGGCAACATCCCTTTTGTTGAGGTACGGTGACTCTTTGCTGCTCAGTCTTAACTCTCGTCCCACCTCAGCGTAGACCCATGGCGTGTCCTCCACGCGCCTCTGCAACCAGCTTGGAAGCCCCCCCACCTCGTCACTAGGTACAAAGCCTGGTACTTTTGTGATGAGATCATCGGAGTTCACAATGCGTAATATGCGGGTCCCACTTTTGTCCAGCTGGCATCTGAAGTTCTTGTTCCCGACACGTGGCCCTCCGAAGGAGATCACAGTCACCATTTGTGCATTCGGGAAAGTGGAGTTTATGTCGTACGCCGTGAGGGTAGCGAGCGCTGCACCGAGGCTGTGACCGGTGATCGTGAAACTGAGAGGCTCATCACCGTACATTTGAATGACTCTCGAGATCTCCTCTCTAACCATGTCTCGTAGACTAGGACACGTGGCGGTACCCGAAGTGTAGATGCTCTGAAATCCTCTCTCTACCATGGGCACCCCCACATTATTGCTATCATCATCTTCATTCAAACAAGTTAAGGTGGCGCGCAGATTCTCAAGCCATTCCAAGCAAGTAGCAGTGCCTCTGTAAGCAATCACCACGTCGCGGCGGCCCAGTCGTGAAATCTCCTCCTTGTCCTGGCAAACCGCGACGTATCCAATCCAGCTGGACTGAGTCGACACCCAGCTCGGAGCTCTGTCAAACCAACTCGGCAATTGTATCCCACAAGTGGCTCGGAGGTTCTTCGTCATACGATAACCGGTTTCACCGATTCTACACCTGGTCAACAGCGAGTTTCTCGGGTACTTACAGTTGGCATAAGTTGGTGAAGAAGGGTCAAAGTCGAATGATCGATAAGTTGCCTCTACGAACTGCCCATACCTCAAAATCTCCTTGCGTAAATTATCATCAAGAGGGTCAAGCAAGCCCTCCCAGTTATTAAGCCCCTGATACTCCATCCAGTTCTTCCCTAGTCTCCGCGATGGGTTACAGGTCAGACTGGAGAGAGCTGAAGGATGCTTAATCCGATGCAGGGACTCCATGGGAGAGTAGATTTGTTTTGGTAATCTTGCAGAGGTGGTAAAGTAACTAGGTCTAGCACTAGCAGTAACATTTTCCAGGTGTTTCGAAGCAGAGGGTAATGTGCATGAGGGCCTAGATGATACAGTAAGCCTCATTGTTCGAACTTCGAAACCTTAATTTCTTCGGAGTTGGATTCTAATGTTTTTGGATGCTTCATTCGACACTTGGGACATTTATAGGAAAAGGCCAGGTACCATGAAACAGTGGACGGCGGTGCATGCACAACACGAGCTGATAACAAAGCATAATAGGAAGTGTAAGAAGGTAAAACATAGTAGCACTAAGAGAGTAAACGATCGAAAAAGCTGAGAGAAATTACAATTAAAAAAAAAAAGAAAAGGAACTGAGTGAGGGCAATTATTGGATTTTGACAACAGAAAAAAACGGCTGGAGAATTATTCAGTTGATGGTTTTTTTTATTTAAAAAATATATATTTGGTTTGACTTGGGGCCCACAGTCAACACACCGTGTACAAAATGACGAATTTGTCTTTCCGACCAGTGAAGGACAACGTTAGGGAAGGCGCGGGCACGGGCACGTGTAGCTCTCGGACCGCGTAGCTGATTCGGCTCCGTTCAAGGTTTGTTTTGGCGTGGCTTTTAGAGCTTAGTCTGATAATCAGGAGTAAAGCTGACATTTATTTTTTATCTCCAAACTCGTGTTTAAATGTGTCTTTTCAATAAAAACTGATTTGACCGGCTCTAAGTCAATTATCCAATTTTTTTATTTATTTGTATTTTTAATTCCATCTATTTTAATAATTTTTAGTTCCTAAATTAATCTATCAACTTTTCATAAACTAAAAATTCTTATAAACTAAAATAAGCCAATTAATTTTTATTTTGTAATATTTTTAATTTCTTCAATAAATAAAGAAAATATTTTTCAATTGTATTTCAAAATATTTAATTTTATTCAATTTTCAGTCAATTTTATGACAGCTTAATGTCTATCTTTAATTTCCTATTCATTTTTAAAATATTATTTTTTACTATTTATCCTACGTCATAATCTTCAATATTAGTTCAGATTAGATTCTTGCCTATAAAATTAAGTTCCATTAAAGAATTATTTCCCTTCAAAGTTTCCCTTTTTCCCCTTGTCCAAAATCATCCTCTCTTTTTTTTCGAAGTAACTCATAGTTGCTATCTTTTAGATGTACGTTGGGTAAATCTTTAAATTGATGCAATAACTTACAAATCAAGTCAATCAGGTATACGAATCCTGTACGACAGGCTCGATCAAGATTCAGACATAAAACCTTTTAACCCTATATTTTCTTACTCTAACAACTCGACCAACTTTAAGAAGCCTCCAAAATTATCCACTTAAACTATAGCCGGAAATGAAGAAATTAAAGAATATTCTACTAGAGAAAGCAAGAAAATTATATGCAAGATGAGCCAAAGGGATCATTTCTTGTCTAATCCAACTTTAATTGTCCTTGACGACTTTACACGTTAAGCAAGATGAGTTTTTCTGGGAATAAAGTAAAGCAAACCTCGTCCTACTCATATCAATGGGTGATTTTTATTCCATATCCTAATCCTAATTCAACTTTTTGTGGAAACCCCTTTTTAGTGGTTTGAAAATTCTGCACTTGGATCTTCGAGAAGCCATAAATGGTGGGCAACCCTTTTTTGATCATCGCCTGAATTTCATTGGGATCAAGTTTAAAGCCAAGGCCAAGTCCAGCCAAGCGAAGGCAAGCATTAATTAATAGACTCATGCAAATCATGAAAAAGGTTTGGAGCCATTGAAATCTCATTGAAACAATTCATCAGATCATCCTTTCAAAAACAAGATAATGTGTTCCTCGTGCAATTCCGTACTCGTTTTGCCCTAAAAACTCCTTCCACTACCTTCAAAAGATCGAACTACACCAACTAAAACATGGGTTTTGTTTCATTCTTGCAAGGATACTATTCACTTTTTGACTCTATCCTTTCTCTCCACCCTTAAAAAGGTAATTATCTTCAAAAGTAGACATCTAAATTTGTGTTCTAAAACCTCACGCTCTTCCATTTTCACCCCCTCCTTTTCGCTAAACACTGAGAAAGGTAATTATCTTCAAAAGTTGACAGCTAATTTCGTGCGTCTAAGATCTGAAATCAACGAAAGGCTCGGTACTTACTTGCAGATCCATTCCTGATTCTGAAAGATAATTTCATTTTGTTGCTGCTGTGGAAGCACAGCATGTGATAAATATGCCACTTTGTTTAGTGGAGGATTTAGACAGTAGGAAATGAAATATCTCGTTCAACCTCTTGCAAAGATAGCTTTGGAGAAAACTATAATTGGAGATTGACATATCTGTGCTCTAAACAAGAATATTTTATGTCGAGAAACAAATATCTGAAACGTTATTGGCAAATTAGGAATTGTGATGTTGCTGAAGAATCAGATTCGAAGTTTCTACTTTTTGTATCGGGAACAAATAAGCAAGAAAAACAGTTAAATCGCTACAAAACACAAACTTTAAATAATTCGTTAAAAGGGTTTATATATAGCCTTTAGAGGATAGTTGAGTTGGTGGAGTGGGAAAGAATAGGGCCAAAAGGTTTTATGTTTAAATTCTCCTATTTACGTTCTTTCGATCAAACTTGTTGTACAGCGTTTGCTTAATGTGGAGTAGCCGATTGACATGATTTGAAGGGTATTGCGTCAATCTGAAGATTTACTTAGTGCCCATCTAGCAGATAGTGACTACGAGTTCTTCAGTTCCAACAAAAGGTTTATATATATATATATCTTATTAAGGTGTTCAATTATTAATTGTGAAATGTATAATTTCTATTTATATTTAAAAATTAAGAGATATGGTTGGAAATATTTTTTAAATAGTTGTCAAATTTTGAAGATTTTTTTATTTTAGTATATAATTTTTTTATAATTTGAGTTAAATATCTAAATTTAAAAAAAATAAAATCATTTTTCTTAATATTCTACCGATAAAACATATGAAGACTGACATTTAAATAATTCTTCATCTCTGTTAACGTAATTTTTGAGTTTCATATTACAAACACATTAATAATTATATATGCAAAATATAATTACTTGTTTAAAAAATGATCCTAAAAATGTCTCATAAATCTTCTAAATATCAATTTTTACATATTTCGTCAATAGCATCCACAAAATATTAACGATCAACAAATTTTTAAACTAAATTATTCGATTTTTTAAAATTTAGACACTTAATTTAAAAAATTTTAAACGTTAATCACTTAAATATAAATTACACTCACACCTCTCCACGTTCACTGAAGCATGGGGTCAAAAGATCGTGTGTTTAAATCCTCGTACTTAAATTCTATTGATCGAGTCTATCGTACAGGACTTGTCTGGTATAAAATACTCAGTTTACGTAATTTGTAGTCTATTGGGTCAATCCAGAGGTTTACCAGCAAGCTAAGCATCCAAAGGATAGCGACTATGTTGGTTGGTTAATTGGTCACATTTTATTCATGAAATGGATTGGATTGATATTAGTCTGGATACAACAAAATAATTTTATTAGATCTAATGTACTTATTCGATCGAATAAGTACCTTATGTCATAATTGAGAAATTCTATGGTTCGATAACCTGTGTCTCCTTGTTTTGGCAAAATACCGTGACCCATTTTTACTAAAAAGCTATAAGAAATCTCAAAAACGGAAGAAAGGGAGGAAGAAAATCAACAGATGTAGAAATAGAAACAACTTTCGGATCCGTTTCAAAAAATATATACATATCTTTTGCTTTCTTACAAAATATCATCTCCATTTATTTTTATAGCAAGTTTTTGGCGGTGGATACCACATTTCCCATGGAATCTTGTTTTACCCATTTTTAGTTAGAGTTTGAGATACATAAAGCACACAAATATTCATCATTGCTAACTTAGAATTCTGTGGCTGCTGTAAACTAACCTATCTGTATCTACATATAGTAGTTAAAGATGCATATCCACATATCAAAGCCACTATCCGTTACTTTCAAGTAATCGTAGCTTCAATTCATACTTTTGGTATATACACTTAACCTACCTTCAAATATAATGGGAAACGAACCAAAGAGAAGTAATGAACCTTCATATCCCTCTTGAACCCAGTTTAGATGTCAGAATTTGTTTCACATTGGAGTTCTACTTTACCCAAATTCATCATTTACCTTAATTTGGTACGATTACTCAATAAATTGGTATGTAATTCACGAACTATTATGTAATCTATCCCGGTATTTTAAAAATCGAATCGGTTCAATCAATTTAATCGCAAAAATCTTGAATTGTTTAAGTTTTTGTTTCGATTATTCAATAACCGACTAGTTTTTATAAATCAATCAGTTTTTATAAGCAAGAATTGTTTAAAAATCTACTACTTCAATTAAATTTGTTCAAAGAGTAAAGATATCTCATTCTTTAATTATATTTTAATTTTTCAATTTTGATATATCTTTATTATATGCCATTTGAATTTTTAAACTTTTTTTAAAGAGAATTTTTAAACTTTAATTCTTTTATTCGGTTTAATTTTTAAAATATTGATTTATTTGTCAATTTAGTTGATATTTATTTATAAATATTATTTTTTAAAAAGGAAATTAAAATTTTATTTATTATGTTCATGATTTTTTTTAAACAAAAAAATCCGCAGCTACTATCTTTTAGATGCACCGAATAAATCTCCGAATTAACGTAATAATATACAAATTACGTCAATCAAATACTTCGTACTAAGTAAATCATATTCATGTTTTAATTATTATGAATAGCAACGTAGAATTTCTATATTTAAACAACAAATTTTGATTAATTTAGTTTTATTTTCGTTGATTTTGTTGAGTGTGACGTCCCTATCAATTTCTAAGTCGCATGAAAAGCACGATATCTGCAACCTCGGAACTCTTATTGGTCATGACTTCTTGGGAGCCGTGATGATTTGGATGATTAGTGGCCAAGCAACCAAAGCAATCATTCCTGATTCGACCCCGAATTTTTGAAAGCTTTGTTTTTTTTTACAAGACTCGTGTACTGTTCAGCCTTCCTTCCCTACGGAACCAATTCTTCTGTTTCCTTATTCTGTTCCATACATGCATAGCGACAAAGTTTGCCGGACCTACAGAAATTTATGGCTGTGCATGAATGGCATATTGTTGGTCTTGAATGAAAGGAAGAGACGATTTCAGTACTCCCTTTCCGACCTCTGTATGTAAATACTGCTACGCAATGGACGGTGGGGTGATGCATTCATGCCAAGTTCGTGATCAGGCCATGCTTTTAGATTAATCTGTTGTTATAATTGGTATCCTTGGCCAAACAAAGAAATCGTCACTTTGCTCCCATTCCAATCACTTGTGTAAGTGACTTCTGCCAAAGATATCCAGTGACAGTGACGTACCATTAAAGAAAGTACTGTACCTAAATTGTCCGGCTCTCTCCCATCGCCACTTCATTGACCAAATAGTAAGCAACCGGCCAAGTTGTTTTGCAATTGAAATATCAAATAATATGTTAATGACACTCTTTTTTTATAATTTATATTTCAAAATTTGATATTTAATAAAGAGATAACGAATTTAAAAGTTTCTTAAAGGGAGGTCGAGTTGGTAGAGTTAAGAGATATGAGGCTAAAAGGTCCTATGTTTGAATCATCTTATTTACACTCTTTCGATTGAGCCTGTCGTACAGGGTTTACTTAGTGCGGAGCATCCAGTGGACGTGATTTGCAAGTTATTGTGTTAATTCAAAGGTTTATCCAGTGCGTATCTAAAAAATAACAGTTGTGAATTTCTCTTTTTCAAAAAAAGGTATTAAAAAGATTTTTTGGCTCAAACTTTTATGTTTTTTAATTGGGTGACTAACTTTTTAAAACATTAATAATTTAGTTTGAAAAGTTATTCTTAATGATATAACATATTTACTAAATATTACGTAAATGTTCATCTATTAGTTATAACAGTAAATTAATAGTTTGAACTGAAATATTAAGGTTTTAAAAAATTGATCACTCAATTAAAAAATGTAAAAGTTTACGTACTAAATTAAAAAATCTCAAAAAATTGAACACTTTTAAGATTGGTTATTCCTTTAGGTACAGACGTAATCATGAACCTCCTTAAACTTAGCATATTATTAGGATTTTTACTGAATTATTGTTGTTGTTATTGTTGATGTCATTTTAATAAATTAACAAATCAAAATTAAGTGATGAGTTTAATTTAACTAATTTTTGGGGAGCTTAAAAGAATTCATATTTCAAGCTAGAGAGATGTTTTACAAATAACTTATCAACTGTTTTTTTGCGTTTTAACTAAAAGTTAGCCTTTTGACTATATTAAAAAATTATTGATATATTTGATGAATGATTTATTGGTTAGCGTATTTAACTCTAATAAGCTGATATTTGAGGAGTTTTTGGGGTTAATTGTTTACCTAGTGAAAGTATTGCCCTCCACTTTACTCTCTAGTTTTGCTTTGTGTGTTTTCAAAGTTGGCTTTTTTTTATCGTACTAAAGTTTGGAAGAATACAGCAAAAGGGGTTAATTAAACTTTTAAATCTTTATTTAATTTTATAATATTAGTTTATTTAAAAATACCATAATATTAAGTTTTTGAACATAAATATTTACATCAAATTAATATTTTTAGTATATAACTACTATTTATTGTATATGTGTCATACTATAATTATAAATATTTTAATTTAATAAATAATAAAATTCATACATATTATATGGAAAATACCAATGTGATGCAGCTCATTGCATCATTCATATTAATAGAGAATTTAACGCTGAATTATTATTATTATTATTATTATTATTATTATTATTATTTATTAAAGTTATAAACTTAATTTTTGAAAAAGTAAATATCTAAAATCTAAATTCTTATAAGAATATTAAACGAAATTCGAAGAAATATAATATTCATGCCCTTACATATTTTTTTAAATTATATCCTCATAAGTTATTTTACACATTATAACAGTTAATACTAAACAACTAATTTTACCAAATATCTTTAATAAACAGTTGATGTTATCTACTGGTCGAATAAACTGATATAATCAGCTATCAGCTAGCCGTTTATAGAATCAACTAACAGCTAATGCAATCTGCTGTTTGCCAAACAAAGCCTATGACTTTTACTATTTAAAGATTTTTTTGGTGTGTTTTCTCCAAATTGCCTAACATTTTCCATAATTTTTTTTAAATGTCGATGACTGATTTAGCGAAATGATTGGTCTCCGAAAAGTACGGGATCAGATCTCTTATTTTGATTATGATATTTCTATCATATTTCGTTAAATTTCATCCACATATTTATATAAACTTCATATATTGATGAAATTTAATGAAATAAACATATAATAAAATAACTGAAGCAGAAGATTTAATGTGAAAAAGCAGACTATTATTAACGAAGAAGTTCTGTACTTCGGGAATCATTATCAGTAAATTCAAAGGAGCTTTTGCCCTTTGTCATGGAACCAATTATTCTGATCCAAGTATTCAAGAGACAATTCTGTTCCATACATGTATAGCCTCAAAATTTGACATTTGTGCCATGCATGTATGGAAAAGAATTGGCCTTGGATAAAGGAATCAGAAGATTCCACTCCCTTTGCTATCCCCATAAATCTTTCTGATGGGACGCTACTACCGCTTCGTTGATTATCCCTTTGAATAATGGTTACTTATATTATACCGATTCTTTTCACACTCGGATCTTAAATTTCAATTCTAGATTTGTAATATATTATCCAGACCCTTATAATAATTATAAGAATAACAAATTAAATAATGTCTAACTTTTTTAAAATTTATATAAATTATCTAATAAATACCATATAGATATTATAATTTTTAATATAGATAAAATGTAGAGCTTATTAACAAAAATTGGGTTTGAGTCAATTATTACCAAAATAATTAAAACTAGTCGTTTGAATAGTTGACACCTACCATTGATAAACCCTTTACCATTATTATGTTTAATTAATATGAGATACCTTAATACTTTCCCTTAAGTACAACTGGGATTGTACATCCAATTGTCACTTGAAATAAATGCAGCGATAATCAGATCGGGTCACTGGGACTGAATATCTAAACAGACAATAAAAAAATTAAGAATTCGGATCAAATCTGCTCTGATACTATATTATAATTTTTAATATTAGAGTAGAGCTCTTTAAGAAGAATTGGACTTGAGACAATTATTGTCAACATAATTAAAACTAATCATTTGGATAGTTGACTGTTACCACTTATAAACTTTTTAACATTTTCACGTTCAGTCAATATGAGATATCCTAACAATCGATACTCATTCATAGTTACGGTAGTAAAAATAATTTTTTTAATCTAATTTTATAAACTTTGAAATCCCAATCGCTAAATTTAAAAAAATTAAAAGAATAAATAATTTTAAATATGTTAATACAAATATTCAAATTTTTATGCTAAATATTCCATAACTAGTCATAACTGGATAGGAATAATAACCAATTGTAACATAGATCGTTCGTATAAAAACCCTCCCTTTTCGAATCCATTCAACTCATGCAATGAGTACCTGAATTTCTTTTATATTTACGTGTTCAGTTAATTCAATAGTAATTTTTAGCGCTTTGCAAAATGAAACTCTATTATTTAATTGTCTTACCTATAAATTCTACAAAAATATTAGGATTTTGTAAGGATTTACATTTCTTGTAACAGTAATTTTGACTTTTCGGTTCACATAATTCATACAATTCTCTAATTAAAATTAGACTTATTGTAAATTATGTTCATATTATTCACAATTATCAAAATCCCTTGCAGATAAAGCAAAAAAATTACAATTTCATATATAATACAAGTGACTGGTAACTATTAGGGATGACCGGCGCGGCTCGGGGCTTGAGGCCCGAGAGGATAAAGCCAACCTAGTCCATCATTTTTTTTAATTTTTTTTCAAAATAACATAGTTTTGAAAATAAACTTGAGCCAAAATCGAACAAAGTTGAACGCTTTTTGGCATCTCTATTAACTAAAGATAATGTCACCCTCCTTACCTTGTACGGCTTCCAATATTATGCAAGTTGGCAACGGAGTAGTTGAACACAACTTGAAGGAATGGCAACATATGGGTGTGAAAATGATTTCTATTAGTGGGCTTTTTAGAAAATTTTGCAATTTAGCCCAACAATGTCTACTGAAAAAGTATGAAAATGAAACAACTCGAGCCCTTTCACGACTCTAGTACATTCCCACTTTAGGCCTCCGGTTGAATTATTTTTAATTAAGAATATTAGATTTAAAGTTTTTATTATTGACTGATTAATTAATAAAATGATCAATTTTTAACGACAAAAATTATTAAACTAAACTAAATTTAATAGTTAAAAATTGAATAAAAAATAAATTAATTCAAAATTTTTACTATTAAATTAATAGAATCAATTCAATTTTTAAAATATTGATAAATTCAGCAAAGCATGCTTGATGTTGGAGTGACAGGAGCATTCAGAATCTAGGCAACATGTCTTTCTCATTTAGGACCCACCACTAAGGGTCATGAAAATTATACAAGTATGGACTATGGGTTATATGAGATCAGATCTCCTGTTCTGGTTATGGTATTCTTAATATGTTTTATTAAACCTCACTCACATATTTACGTGGACTCTATATAAATATATAGATGAGATTTAATAGAACAAAGTTGAAGCAAAGCAACTGAAATAGAAGATTTGAGGTGGGTTATATACACATATTATTTGTTCCATGATTTTTTAATTAAAATAATATTATTTTATTAAATTTAATTTCTATCCAAAAATCTTATTGTAGAGGTGACAATATGTCCGTTAAGTTATTTTTTTACTTTTAAATTTTTCCTAAAATGCTTTTTAATTTTCAATTCTTTGGAAAAAAATCTCTTTTGCAAACAAATAACACTGAAATAGATGTATGAATTTCAAGTATTATTTATATGAAGTTTCAATCTAGACCTTAAACTCAAGTTAAACAAATTTAAATTTAATTCAGACTAATAATTTACTATAATTTTCATAAATTGTTAATTTAAGTACAATTTAATTAGTTAAATTCGAATTTAAAAATTGAATTGAGTCATTATATTAGTGATATTTAAATATTTATATTATATTATTTTTGTTATTGTTTTAGCAAAATTTTAATAAAAATAATTTTAAAAAATTGGGAAAATTTTATATATTTTACCCCAACTCTTATCAATCATGCAAAATACTCATTGACTATAATAGTTACATCAAATCCTATGTTTCAATTATTCTATTCTAACCCTACGTAGATATTTTAATAAAATATGGTAAAATATCATAATTGAAACAAAAATATCTGATACCTCGTGGGCTCCCTTAATGTCAAAGCACTCATAAATGACTTTCTCTTTATTCAAGTCATTTTTTTGGACCAATGTAAGGATTATTGAGACAGTACGTGAAGTTGGACTTTTGGAGAGTCTGAAATTGCAGGCGCGAAAGAGATGGGTTAGGTTTTTACTATTTGACGCATGCAATAGATTATGACATTATGTATTTCAGGAGCTTAAGTTCCTCACAACATGCAACTCATTCTCTAACACAACCACGTGTATTTGTCTTTGATGGTCGTTGAAACATTAGTATCAGCTCCTATCAGAAGCCGCATTATCGTACTATTGTACTGTATGTGTTTTAATTTAATTTTATTTTTTGGCTAACAAAATAGACACGACGCAAAATCACATACGGCGATACAGGGTGCCGTTCATATCATTTTCTAGCAGATAAATGATAACTAACGGGGCCGCCTGAAGAAAATGCAGGCCTAGATGTGATAGGACGACTAGCTCAGCCAAATAATCCGCACACTGGTTACCTTCGAGATAAACGTGCTGGATCTTGGACTGAGTTTTAAATCACGTCCCATTAAGATTTTTTTTTATATTCAAACTTTATTTCTCTTACTCATGACATATCTTATTAAACTTTTTAGTATGAGTAAAGCGTAAAATTCATTAACAAAAATTGGACATGAGTCTAATTATTATCAAAATGATTAGAAATAGTTATTTGGTTAATTGATCCTTACCATTTATTAATCTTTTAATGATTTTAATTTTAAGCAATGTAGGATACTCTAATATCCCCCTTCAAGAGCTATTAGGACTAGACATCTAGTTATAACTTGAACTAAACGCAATGGTAACCGAATCAGGCCACTAAAATTGCACATTTAGATGGATAATCGATAAATTAAGAATCTGAAATAGATACCATGTTAAATTTGCAATGGGCCTATAGATCTACAAGAGGAAGAAAGTTAGACCACACACAAGCTAATTGTGATTCTATCTTGAAACCAATTAACAATACGTGGAGTAGTCCACTAGGTTTATATGATAATGATAGTCTTCTTTCCTTTCTTTCTTCGACATGAGATCCTCATATATGGGTATTCTCGACACTTTCCCTCGAATGTGAATCCCTTTTTAACTTAGGCAATATGAAGAGGTATGTAAACAATCTTTATAAGGGTTGGACTTTTCACTAAGATCAAATCGGCCTCCTTTTGGAACCAACAATACTACTGGACCACTTGCTCCATGCATATTTCAAAATCTTCTATAGTTGCCTAAATGATGGGCCTATCTATGGGGCAAACAATAAGCCAAGATTTTTATTGGCTCCGATACTATATTAGAATTTTTATAGGTAGAATACAAAGATCATTAACAAGAATTAGGTTTTGGTTCAACCATTACTAAAATGATTACAACTAATCATTTGGTTTGTTGACTCTTACCACTTATTCACCATTTTACATTTTCATTTTTAATTAACGTGAACCCTAACATATCACTCTTACAATTTATTAAGAGTTGATTATCAAAGAATCAAATTTTATTTAATTTTATAATATTAAATTCTACAAATTTTACTTTAAAAAGTAACGTCAAAATATTTTAACTTTTTATAATAAAAAATAACTCGATTTAAGTTCATCATTAACGAGGATAACTTAATTTAACACATCATTAATATTTTTGCTACCTAGCTTTCAAATATTTTTTATTACTTAATAAATTATAAATATAAAAAACTCTAAAATAATGATAGGCTCTTTCATATATTTTACTTCGTAATTATTTTGGGATTTTTTATTTTTTAAATTTATTAAATAATAAAATCCATTCTTGAGACAAATGTAATAAATGATAGCCACGTAACAAAAATACTAATTTATTCACATTGACAAGTAATTTATTATTGAGATGTCCTCGCTAAAAATTGAAATTGAAATATTTTTAAATTTCAAACTAATATTACAAAATTAAATAAAGTTTTAGATTTTTTTATAATTAATTCATTTAATTACTCTTGAAATGTTACAAATATTTTTTTAAAAGATTACGAGTATTTTTGTAAATTAAAATTGAATATGACGCCTAAAATATCAATATGTATATTTTCTCTATTGCTTTGTCATATCAAGCTAGGACAATGTCATAGTCTCTGTTGTTGATTTTTGGTACTTATGGACGCTTTGATTGGACTATTACTAGATACGATATCACCGACAAGTGACACTGCACCTATAGTCATATCACGTTTTAATTTCATGATAGTTACTTATATGGCGCGTATCTGTCGTTGTGCTAGTAGTTCTACAAAATCTAAGACCAAAAACTAAACCGACAGATAGTTACTGATCGATCATACTTGTCATGGTCGGCTCAAAACACAGCTTCCTATCGTTGTTCTTCACTTCTTTGGACACGAACATGATCATAGGCCATCCTTGTGCAGTGTCTTGACATTTTTTTTGCAAACTGTCTCTTGATATTAATTTTACATGCATGTAATGTAAATACTTTCATGGATCAATGAAACAACATATAAAGATAAACCTGACTCCATATTGTTTAATGATCCTGATAGTTTTTATTTATTCTCTTTCTTTATTTCTTCTGTGATTTGTATTCTCCAAATGGTTCAGGAAACAATGCCCTTCTTTTACTTATGAAATGTTGTTCTTCCTTTCCTTTTTAGAAAAACGTCGTATATTCCTTGACGTTACAGAAACATACGAGACCGTTATATATATATATATGTTTCTATTGAAAGATGAGTTGTTTAAAGGAGAGAGGGAAAGGGTCTTAGACCCATTTGAGTCCAATTTGGTGAGGCCCAATAATCATGATCTTGAGTTCTTTCCATTAGACTCAAATCTATAAGTTACATGGGTCACTAATTAATTATTAAAATTAATCTAACATGTAATTGTTCTTGATACGTTAAACTATATTTAATTCTCAAGAATATTGCATTTGATTATTTTAATTATTTTTTTAAGTTGTGAACTATAAGACATCCATCAAAATGATTATGCCCATTTGATTTAATTAGAAATGATAATGAGTTGGGCCTAGGAGCTGGTACCTAGACCTGAGCCGAGCTTGATAA
>JAOSBN010000004.1:768725-807885 GCA_027563595.1 Erythroxylum suave
TGCCCATTTGATTTAATTAGAAATGATAATGAGTTGGGCCTAGGAGCTGGTACCTAGACCTGAGCCGAGCTTGATAAGGTCAAAGATGACTAAAACCCAAACCTAGTTTGACTAATTTTTTAAAAATAAAGATCTAAAATAATGTTTAAGGATGACAATGGATTGACCCATGGACTAGACCCCGCCAAATTTTTTTAAAATTAAAATATATAATAATTTATTTTTTAAATTATATTAGGATTTGGGTTGCCCAAACCCAAACTTACCTGAGGCCTAATTCTTTTACATAAAACGATGTTGTTTTGGTTAGAATAATTAGATCTCAAATTTATCTAGGTCTGGGCTTGACCCATGGGCCAGCCCATTAAAATCAACTAAATTTAGGCCCATGGGCTAAAAATTGTCATTCCTAATAATGTTGTTAATGTCATTTTGGTTAGAATGGTTGGGCTTGGACAGTCCCAACTAGAGGCTTGAACCCAATTGTCACCTCTAGATTGGATAGGTGAAGTAGGAAAATTAAAGAGTTTAATTTTTAGTAGTTAATGTATCAAAATTGGTTTTAAATTAAAAAATCTTAATTTGACCCCGTTTTTATAAATAATTTAGGATTGAAAAAGAAAATCTTTACCCATTGAAAGATTACAGTTATTAAGTAAAAATTAAATGATTTATTTTAGTTTAAAAAATTGACTGATTAATTAATAAAATGATTAGTTTTTAACAACAAATAAACCAAATAAAATAGTTAAAAGTCCAATAAAAATAAATTAGTTCAAATTTTTTATTGTTAAATTAATTCAATCAATTAGATTTTTAAAATATTGATAAATTCAACAAAACATGCTTGATGTTGGAGTGACACTGACGGGAGCATTCAGAGGTTATGATATTTTTATTATATTTTATTAAATCTCAGTCACATATTTATATGGGTTCTACATAAATATATGGATAAAATTTAATGGAATAAGATTAGAACATAGTAACTGGACTAGAAGATTTGAGGTGAGTTATATACACATATTATTTATTATTTGGTTTTTTTAATTAAAATAATATTATTTTATTAAATTTAATTTCTATCCGAAAATCTTATTGTAGAGGTGACAATATGTCTAATAAGATTTTTTTTAATTTTAAATTTTTCTAAAAACTCTTTTCAATTCTTTAGAAAAAACTCTCTTGCAAAAAAGTAATAATGAAATACATGTAGTATGAATTTCAAGTATTATTTATATGAAGATTCAACCTAAGCCTTAAACTCAATTTAAACAAATTAAATTTAATTCAAACTAATAATTTACTATAATTTTCTTAAATTGTTAATTTAAGTAGAATTTAATTAGCTAAAATTGAATTTAAAAATTGAATCTAGTTATTATATTAGTGATATTTAAATATTTATATTATATATTTTTAACAAAAATTTAATAAAAATAATCTTAAAAAATAAAAATTGGGAAAATTTTATATATTTTACCCCAACTCTTATGTGTCATGCAAAATATACTGACAACCCAAGGATAGATCTTGTGTTCTGGTTAAAGTATTTGTATCATATTATATTAAATCTCATCCATATATTTACATAAACCCTACATAAATATATAGATAAGATTTAATAGAATAAAGTTGGAATATAATAATTGAAACAGAAAATTTGACACGTTATTCAAAGTACTCTCATAAATTACTTTTCTTTATTTAAGTCATTTTTTAAACCAATTTAAGGATTATTACAGGGAAAAGAGTTTTTTTTTTTTTTTCGGTGGAGACATTACGTGAAGTTGGACTTTCGGAGAGTCTGAAATTGCAGGCGCGAAAGAGATTGGTTAGGTTTTTGCTATTTGGGGCATGCAATAGATTATGACATTATGTATTTCTGGAGCTAACGTTCCTCACAACATGCAACTCATTCTCTAACACAACCACGTGTATTTGTCTTCGATGGTCGTTGAAACATTAGTATCAACTCCAACCAGAAGCCGCATTATCGTACTATTGTATTGTATGTGTTTTAATTTTAAATCACAAAGTATCCTCTCGGACTGAGTTTTAAATCACGTCCCATTAAGACTTTTTTTTTTATATTCAAACTTTATTTCTCTTATTCGTGATATATCTTATTAAAATTTTTTATACGAGTAGAGCGTAAAATTCATTAACAAGAATTGGACATGAGTTTAATCATTGTCAAAATGACTAGAACTAATTATTTGGTGAGTTGATTCTTACTATTTATAAATCCTTTAATGTTTTTATTTTTAAACAACGTAGGATACTCAAACGTTTTCCCTTCAAGTGCTGTTAGGGCTGAACATCTAGTTATAACTTGAACTAAACACATTGGTAACTGAATCAGGCTACTATAACTGCACATTCAAATGGATAACTGAGAAATTAAGAATTCAAACCAGACCACAAAAGGAAGAAAGTTAGACCATACACAAGCCTAACTGTGATTCTATCTTAAAATCAATTGACAATAAATGAAGTAGTCAACTAGGCTTATATGATAATCTTTTTTTCTCTTTTTCTTCGATGTGGGATATTTACATATGAATATTCTTAACACTCTCTTTCATATGTGAATCCCTTTTTAACATAGGCAATTTAAAGAGGTAGTAGACAATCTTCATAAGGGTTGGACTTTTGATTGAGGTCAAATAAGCCTCATTTTGGGCCAACGATACTATTAGGTCATTTGTTCCATGTAGACTCCAAAATCTTCCCTAGTTGCTTATGGGCCTGTTATAGGACAAACAGTAAGCCAAGATTTTCAATGGTTTAGATACCATATTAATGTTGTTTATGATCAGAGCATAGACAACATTTTACTTTATGACTAAAATTAGGTTTGGATCCAAACCTAATTCGTTAACAAGAATTAGGTTTGGATCACTGATATGACTAAAATTAGTCATTTGATTAGTTGACTTTTACTTTATTGACCCTTTAACATTTTCATTTTAAATCAACATGGATTTTAATTTATCTCTTTTACAATTTATTAAGAGTTAATTATTAAAAAATGAAATTTTATTTAATTTTATAATATTAAATTCTACCAATCCTACTTTAAAAAGTAACATCAAAATATTTTAACTTTCTGTAAAAAAATCCTATGTAAGTTCTTCGTTAACGAGAATGACGTAGTTTAACACATCATTAATATTTTTGCTATGTAGCTTTCAAATATTTTTATTACTTAATAAATTATAAATATAAAAACTCTAAAATAATTATAGGCTCTTCCATATATTTTTCTTCGTTAGATATTTTTAGTTTATTAAATAATAAAATCCATTCTTGAGACAAATGTGATATATGATAGCCACATAACAAAAATACTAATTTATCCACATTAACAAATAATTTATCATTGAGATGTCTTTGCTAAAAATTGAAATTGAAATATTTTTAAAATTCAAGCTAATATTACAAAATTAAATATAGTTTTAGATTTTCTTATAATTAACCCATTTAATTACTCTTGTTATGTTACAAATATTGTTTAAAAATTATGAGAATTTTGTAAATTAAAATTGAATACGACGACTAAAATATCAATATGTATATTTTGTCTCTTGCTTTGTACACGTCAAGCTAGGACAATGTAAGAGTCTCTTATGTTGAGTTTTGGTACGTATGGACACTTTGATTTGACTATTACTAGCTACGATATCACCGACAAGTCACACTGCAGCTATAGTCATATCACGTTTTAATTTCATGATAGTTACTTATATAGTGTGTATCTGACATTGTGGTAGTAGTTCTGCAAAATGTAAGACCAAAAACTAAACCGATGGATAGTTACGGATCGATCATACTTGAGCTGTGGCCGACCAAAAGACAGCTTCCTATCGCTGTTCTTCACTTCTTTGGACAGGAACATGATCATATGCCACCCTTGTGAAGTGTCTTGACATTAATTTCACATGCGTGTAATTGTTCTTGATACGTTAAACTATATTAGTTCTCAAGAATATTGCATCTAATTATTTTAATTATTTTTTTAAAGCTGTGAACTATACATTACAAAAAAATAACACAATTCGTGACATTTTATTAATAAAACGTTGCAGACTGTGAAGACTTTTCATGACGTTTTTTATGATGTTTTATGAAAGCGTCGTGGATTTGTAGTAATTTTGTGACGTTTTATCAATAAAGCGTTATGAAATAGAAACTGCGACGTTTTTTTTTTAATAAACGTTGCTGTTGGCATTTGCCTTTGTTTAATTAACGCGCCTTCATTTCCCACCATTTTGTTGGTTTCTTCTCTTACGTTTCTTCTTCTCTGGTTTCTTCTCTCTGCCTTCTTCTCACCCAAATGTAAGGCCTGAAACTAGTTTATAACTTGTACAAATTTATGGTTGTTGCGAGTGTTGCTGCAGTTAGAATTAGAATATATGAAGAAATATAAATAAGCGAGGTTGGAGTAAAGTAGATAATTTCGATACCCTAATCCCCTTCTTTATCAAGAGAGAGCGAGAGACAGAAAGAAAAACGATTACGTCTGAAAACTAGATCGACTCTGCGATGTACAGTCAAGACGGCGAATCTGCTCCTCCACCATATGGTGGCTCTGGATATGGCAATACTGGAGAATACGGAGGAGGAGGCAGTGGTTATGGAGGCCATGCTGGATATGGTGGTGAGGAGGAGGTGGTCGTGGAGGTTATGACAGTCGTACTAGTGGCAGTAGAGGTGGTTGTGGCAGCGGCGGTGGCTATGGTGGTAATTCACAAACTTGAGGTATCGTTACTTAGTTGTAGTGCTCTTTTAGGATTATGAACTTCATTTATACAAGTTTTAGGTATCGAAATGGCTCGGTACTACACTGATTCCCGTTGACGTTACCTAAAGGAGCGAAGACTAAAAACTTGTATGGGTCTGCTCAGTCATATTTTATACTGGATTGCATCTTTCATGAGGTTGTTTAATTACTCAGTTCATCAGATATTTGTTGATTTTGTGGATTATTACGTTAGGGGAGTTTTAACCGAGGCTTGTGGGTTGCAGAGCGATTAGACTTACTAAGTGATTGATATGGATTGTTGGACAGGTTATTCGCTCAATGATTGTACTTCTGAGTTCAGATTTTTTTGGTTGAACTCCAAGTTTGGTGAGACTAGCGCTAGTGATCCTCCTTTCAGTTGCCCATAGGAAAATCTCCATCTTTATGCTCTGCTTGCTAGTGTTGGGTTTGAATTAATGAGTACTTGTGAATTTTGGGGCCTCAGAAAAGGTTGAATTTTATCTATATATTTAACCTGATTAGTTATGAATTTATGCATTTTTGTTGTTGCAGGTGTGCATTCTGCGAAGTTCCTTCTTTAGTGGAAGATGGTAAGTTTATTCCCTTTTGTGGGTATCTATCATTTATGATAATTGATCTTAGTTTTCCTGGAAATTTAGTTTTTTGTTTTGATTATTATTTGTTGATTTATGTTTACACCTTATAAAGGTTCTCCTTTAGATTCCACATTGGAGGCGTAGCATTCGCGGAAAACTTGATGCTTGTGGATGAATTGAGATGTTTTTTGGTCTCTTTATCGATTGAAAATGGATGGATTGAAATATTTAGTTGTGAACAGAACATTGTTCTATTCTTTTTTTTTTTTGCTTTAGAAAGATTAACTTTCTTGATTGATAACTTGAACACTGTTAAACGAATTTAAAGGGTTTGGTGTACTGAAACTTATATGATTCCTTCCTATTCATTAGATGTTGTTTGCATCACTTTTACATTTTCAAGCCATAAAATAGTTTAGTGGTAGAGTTTTGAAATTGCTGCACATCAACCACCGTTTAGAGCTCCTGTGAGTGCACAATAGCTATTTAAATACCTTCATTAATTACTTAGGTATGAATCTGAATCACAGTAATCATTTCAACACGATATGGTTGGGCTTATCAACAAAATAAATAAGTCTTCCATTTCTCCTCTTCCAATTGTGTGTTCTTCCTATCTGTAAGCATTCTTCATCTCTAGAATTTATTTCTTTTACCAAACCATATAATAGCTTTTGTACTATTTTTCATTGCTGTTCACATGGCTGATCCACATTCATTTCTTATGCATATGTATTCTCTCAAACATTGCAGGAAAATCTAAAAGATTTAGCAAAATCAAGAGTAATAAGAATTGGTAAAAGGGTATAGGAAAAAGAAAACACGAAATTTTCAGGTAACATGAATCACCTTCTTGTCTGTCTAAATCTTTAATTTCATTAACTTTTTCGAATGGATTGGTTGGAGGGAGCATTTAATCGTTTTCTCTGACACCTGTGCTTTTATTCTCATATCAACACTTACTTTCTTGGGGGAAATTTTCTATGGGTTTGTTAGATGGCTAAGGTACAAGGCTTTTTAGAGTTTAACCAATCAGTTTTGATCTTCATCAAAAGATTGTCAAATTTAGATGCAGACCATCAATTAATTAATCTATGTTCATCGTTGAGGTTTATCTCTTGAAATTCGAAATAAGATTTTACAAGTGTCTCTCTCTTGTCTAGTGTTCTCACAGTGGTCTATGGGGCCAATTTTTATTGATGTCCTCACTTCATTTATATTTGAGTCCTTAATTTCAATAAAAGTTTTACTTTACTGTTGAAATATCTGGTGCACTATGACTGATTAGGAACAAGTTAATATCTCAGTTTACTGCTGCATCACCAGTTAACCTCAGAGCTTATATCAACCAATGGAAACATGACTACAAAATCAAGCGATCCATGCATGTTGCCATTCAAAAGCCCTCCTGTTCGGCTTGTACGAACTCTTTTGATGAGGAGTAGTGAGGAGAGCTCTGATGATACTTCCAGTGAGGAGGAAGATAGTAAGGATGAAAAATCTGCTAAGACTCCAAAGAAAAAAGTAATAATCGATTGTTATACTTATTGGTTGGTTTTTGAAACATTTTTGCATTGAACTTTTTTTTTTTTTGGATCACAAGTTATATTAATATTATGCAGTGGAATTAATACACTAAAAGCTCATATGATTTTTAAAAGACATATTTACTTAATTTAAAAAGTTGATCTTGTCATCGGGGAATTGGCAATTACATTATCAATCAACAAAGTTCCCAGATGGTTGATTTATCCTTGTATAATCTTGAGTGGGAATTGAGTTTTTGTTTAACTATTTTGTTGTTTTTATTTTTCTAATATTTATATGAGTCTTATGGATTCAATATGGGATCCTATGGAGCTAATCTTGACACATTTAAGCATCTGGTCTTTTATGTGCTGCTCATTAATTAACAGAAGTTACTTTTTGAAGCAAGATGCTGATGTGGAGAGAATAACGAGATGGGCGAGAAAGGTGATGACCACTATAAAATAGAGGATGACAATGAGCAAGATTTGGCAGAAACAAGTTACCAGAAGAATGTAAATGGGGGTCAAGGAAAAGTTAGGAGTATTTTTGTTGCAAAATAATACTGTAAAAGTTAGGAATACTAAAAAAAATTGAACATCAAAAAAACTCTTAGAACTTTTTTGCACTCATATTTATATATTATACGCTTATGATGTATTTTTTATATTAATTGGTGTATTATGACATGTTTGTAAATTGCAATTAAATAACAAATTGTTTGCACGTATGAAATTCTTGTGATACATGAATAATTATTAAAGTTAATGATATACTAAAAAATTGAAAAATTAAATAAATAAAATTTATAAATAATATTGAACAGTTATTAAACAAATAAGATTTATAAAAATTTAAAAATAATTATTAAATTAAAATTATTTTCAAAAAAATGAAAAAATAATAATTAAAAGCATTCCGCGATGTTTTAAAAAATGTCGTAGAATGCTTTCTGCGACGTTTCCAAAATCGTCGACGAATGTGACTTTCCGCGAATTGTGACTTTCCACGACATTTCCAAAAAACGTCGTGGAATGTGACTTTCCATGACGTTTGCAAAAACGTCGCGAAATGTCAATATTTTCTATGACGTTTTTCAAAAAGCGTCGCAGAAACTTTTTGCCTACACCACATTCTGTGACCTTTTTTGTGACGTTTTTTAAACGTCGCCAATTGTGTTGTTTTCTTGCAGTGATATCTATCAAAACAGTTCTACCCATTCAATTTAATTAGAAATGACAATGGATTGGGCCTAAGAGCTGGGACCTAGACCCGAGCTGAGCTTGATAAGGACAAAGATGACTAGAACTCGAACCCAATCTGATTGATTTTTTAAAAATAAAGATACAAAATAATGTTGTTGATGTTGTTTTAGTTAGAATGGTTGGGCTTAGGCAACAACAACTCGAGGCTTGGCCCTAGTTGTCATCCTTAGATTGGATAGGTGAAGTAGGGAAATTAAAGAGTTTAATTTTTAGTAGTTAATGTATCAAAATTGGTTTTAAATTTAAAAAAATTAATTTGACCCCATTTTTATAAATAATTTAGGATCATTTTGACTTATAATAATTATTATTATATGATATTTATTTTAAATTAACTAATGTTCATACCATAATATATTATTTAAAGCTGATCAAAATTATTATATAATTTAATTATTATGATTATGATTTGATTATGTATTATTTTTGTATAAATTATATTCTTAATTTTAAAATAGCTATATATATTTATTTTAATAAATGATTTGTATTTTGTAAATTTTCTAAAAATTTTAAAATAAACAAGCATACATGATAAACTTAAACCTAAAGAGATTTACGATGACCTGCTTTAAACTCTCGTAAAAATAAAGAGAGACAAAATAAAAAAACTTTATTTTCTTTAGTCAAGTTTATAAATCATTAAAAACTGTCGTTGCGTCGGCACTTTGTGGACTGTTAAATTTGTAATGAGCATATGAGCTCATACTAGAAGAAAAGTTAAACCATACACAAGCTTAAGTGAGGTTCCATCCTAAAATTAATTGTTAATAGGTAAAGTAACCCACTAAGTTTATATGTTAGTCTTCTTTTCCCTCTTTATCCGATGTTAGACGCTCACATGTAGTTATTCTTAACACTTCCCCTCACATGTTAGTCTCTTTTTACTTTGACAATCTGGAGAGATACGTAGACAATCCTCATCAGGGTTGAATTTATGATTGAGGTCAAATAGACCTCCTGATAAACATCTCCAGATATTCATGCAATCTTATCTATATAAGATATGATTTTATTTGATTTGTATATATCTCATTTATCTTGGTGTAATCTTCACTATCTTAGTTGTTATTATCATATACGACATATGTGTATAAATACATGTACAAACTATTCAAAAAAGGCAAACAATACAATACAATTCTACACTGATTGTCTTCTTCTCCTTCTACTCTTTCATGGTATCAGAGCCTATACATTTTTTTTAGCTACGTACACCCATTCAATCTACATACAACCACACCAAACCAACACACAACCACAAAACATTCTTTTTGCACACCCCACCTTTGTTTAGTCTTTTCTTCAAACACCTATTCTACATACAACAAATAGCAGAAAACTGCACACATACAATTTCCTCAATCACCTACACTGCACACCGAATTAACAGACACAAACACAGAACACTTTTCTTAAACACATATCTTGCATACAACCCCAATACATCACAAACATCACAAACATTCCTCAATGGCCGACCTCACGTCTCCCACATTACCCTTCAATCAAATTACAAACTTCCTAACCACCAAATTAGATTCTTCAAATAACCTCATTTGGTGCAACCAAATCCATGCTATTCTTGTCAACTCTCACCTCATTAGCTATGTTGATGGTTTTGCTCAACAACCCTCAGATGCCGAATCTTCAGACTATCTCAAATGGAAAAAATTCGATTGCCTCGTCTACTGTTTTCTCACCGCCTCTCTGTCCAACTCTATCGCCCGCCTTGCCATTGGATGCACCACAGCTCGTGACCTCTGGCTTAACCTCGAGCAGCACTTCATGCAGCAATCCAACTCGCAACGCTCCCTGCTTCGACGCAAACTCCATACACTATAAAAAGGACAAATGACAATCACTGACTATCTTACGACTACCTCAACTACAGCGGATGAGTTAGCAGCTATAGGTGATAAAATCTCAGATTCTGATCTTATCCTTTTCACTTTGAATGGTTTACCTGCAGATTTTGAATCCTTCGTTATGGCGATGGAGCATCGTGAATCCAACATCTAATTTGGCGAACTTCGGGCAAAGCTTCTCATCCATGAGCAGCGACTCCTCTCCTTTCACTCTTCCCTGCCGGTGGACACTGCCTTGGCCGCTTCATTGTCTGGACATGCTTCTTCTTCTTTTGGACGCGGCGACTTCAGACCTAGATGAAGGGGACGTGGGACAAACGTCCCTTTTTCTGCTGGATATGGACCACAACAGCATGGGCCATCAGCCCATCAACATTATAATAATGAGCCACCTCCTTTTAATCCTTATGTCTCCAAGCCCAGACCCACTCAACCCCATCACAACCAAGCCTTTTATTACAACCAAACCCAATCTCATTTTAGGCCCAATAAACCTTCTCTTCAATGCCAAATTTGTTGGAAATGGGGTCATCCTACTGCACATTGTCGTTTTCAATATTCTGAATCTCGGAATTGCCCACTTCCAATCTCCATAGACCCCAATCATTTGTCTACTGCCTTTACTGCCCTCAACATCACCAAACCGTCTGAACCCTCAACTGCCACTTCCAACACTCTTGCTGAATGGCTACCTGACACTAGTGCTACAACTCACATGCCTCCTGACCCTCAACTTGTGAAATCTTCAACACCATACAATGGTCCAAATTTAGTGATTGTCGGTAATGGACAAGCTCTTCCTATTTCCTCTACCGGTAACCTCACTTTCTCCACTCCAATTAAAACTCTTCACCTCAATGATATTTTAGTCGTTCCTAATCTTACTACCAATCTGCTTTCTGTAGCTAAATTTGTTACTGATAATTCCTGCCTCATTGAATTTACTCCTTTTAGTTATATTGTGAAGGATCTCCACACCAGGATACCACTTCTTGTGGGTAACATCCACAATAATCTTTGCCCTTTAAAGATTCCAGCTCATTTCACAAATCGAATTGCTCTCCACACCACCTCTACGTCACTTCACTTATGACATCAGCGTCTTGGTCATCTTTGTCTTGCTACAATCTCTAGGTTGTCTCCTTTTTTAAATATCAAGTCTCATATAATAAAACATTGTACTTCTTGTCTTCAAGGAAAAAATACTCGTCTTTCATTTCCATTATCTTCTCATGTTTCCAATAAACCATTGCAACTTATCCATTACGATATTTGGGGGCCATCTCCAGCCCTTTCTTTCTCTGGCTTTCGTTATTTCATTATTTTTGTTAATGTTTCAGTCGATATACATAGTCCCTTTAACTCACAAATCTCAAGCCCTTTCCCGCTTTCAAACATTCAAAACTTAATCCAAAAATCTTTTTTCAACCTCTATAAAAACTTTTCAGTGCGATGGAGCTCCTGAACTCGTCAAAGGACTATTTGCTAATTTTCTTACTACCCATGGCATTACTTACTGTATTTCTTGTCCTCATACCCCTCAACAAAATGGGATTGCCGAACGAAAGATTCGTCACCTTACTGAAACTGGTCTCACACTTCTTATTCATGCCTCTCTTCCAAAAACTTTTTGGTATGAAGCATTCTCTACAGCTGCCTATCTCATCAATCTCCTACCAACTCCTATTCTCCATAAGAAATCCCCCCATGAAATTCTCTTTCTCACAAAACCCAACCTCTCTCACCTTCGGGTCTTTGGGTGTACCTATTTTTCCTTTCATTGGGACCACACGTTCAAACAAACTTGAACCAAAGTCTACAAAATGTGTCTTTATCGGGTATTCTCCTAATTACAAAGGCTATCGCTGTCTTGACCCTATTACTTCTAAACTATATATTTCCCGTCATGTTCGTTTTGTTGAAACTGACTTTCCCTATAATTGTCCCTCACCCTCTCTTGTCTCAGTTCCATCACCCTTTAACATCTCCTTACCTCTACCCATACCTCCACTTACAAACTCATCTCCCTCACTACCTCCTTCCTCTCCCCCCGCACTCCCACATCATCCCATGATCACTCGCAATCGTGATCAAACTCGTATTCCCCGCACCTTCTCTGATTATGTCACTTACTCTACCCAAACATAGAATCCTACTGATCCTGATCCCACTTCTTTCACTCAAGCAAACAAGTTTCTGCATTGGCGCCAGGCCATGCTTGACGAGTTCACAGCTCTTCATCGCAATAACACATGGATCTTGTCCCTCTACCACCAAATGCTAATCTTGTTGGTTCTAAATGGTCTTTCACACAAAAAGAAATTTTGATGGCACTCTTGATCGCTACAAAGCTCGTCTTGTTGCCAAAGGCTATCATCAGACTCCTGGTATAGATTATACCGATACTTTTAGCCCAGTTGTCAAACCCACAACTATCCGTCTCATCTTAACCATTGCCCTCTCCAAAAATTGACCGATTCGCCATCTTGATGTCAACAATGCCTTTCTCAATGGCACTCTTCAAGAACTGGTCTTTATGACTCAACCTCCTGGGTTCACAGACCCACATCATCCTTCTTATGTATGTCGTCTTCACAAAGCTCTCTATGGTCTCAAATAGGCCCCCCGTGCTTGGTTCCATCGTCTTAGTCAGAAACTTAATGACCTTCACTTTGTCCCCACTAAATCTGACACGTCACTTTTTGTTCACAATACCCCCCTCCACTATTACCTTTCTTTTAGTGTATGTTGATGATATCTTAATTACAAGTTCTTCTCCTTCATTCATCAACACCCTTATTTAAGATCGTAACACCTCATTTTTCATCAAAGACTTGGGACCAATCCATTATTTCCTTGGTATCGAAGCTACACCCACAACAAATGGTCTTTTACTCACCCAAACTAAATACAACAAAGACCTTTTACATCGCACTTGTCTAGATCACCAAACCTGCACCCACACCATTCACACCCACTCTTCCTCTTTTAAAAAATCATGGCATTCCTCTTTCTGATCCAACTGAATATTGGAGTACTGTTGGTGCTCTTCAATATCTTTGTCTCACCCGTCCTGACATTCAGTTTACTGTAAACAAAGTCTCTCAGTTTTTACAGTGTCCTACAGACATTCACTGGACCGCGGTGAAACGAATTCTTTGCTACCTTCGATCCACACCCTCTTCAGGTATACATTTAGCCCGAAATTCTTCTCTTACCTTATAGACCTACTGTGATGCTAATTGGATTTGTTGCCCTGATGATCGTCGTTTAACCTCCAGCTATTGCATTTTTCTTGGCTCCAACCTCATCTCTTGGAGTGCTAAGAAACAACCCACTGTTGCCAGATCAAGTGCTAAAGCTGAATATCGAAGTACTGCTCTTGTCGCTGCTGAAATTTGTTGGCTCAAATCCATTTTACGTGAAATTGGTTTCTCTGATGTTACCCCTACAGTCTGGTGTGACAATCTCGGTGCCACCTTTCTTGCCACTGATCCAATTGCTCATGCTCGTACTAAACATATAGAGATCGATATCCATTTTGTTCGTGATTTGGTGACCAACAAAGCTCTTTTTATTCGACATATCCCTTCTTCTGCTCAAGTTGCAGACATCATGACTAAAGCATTATCTTCATCTTCTTTTCACTGCCTTCGCAGCAAGCTCACCGTTTCCACCCACAGTGATCTTAAGGGGGGCTGATAAACATCTCCAGATATTCATGCAATCTTGGCAATCTTATCTGTATAAGATATGATTTTATTTTATTTGTATATATCTCATTTATCTTGGTGTAATCTTCACTATCTTAGTTGTTATTATCATATACGACATATGTGTATAAATACATGTACAAACTATTAAGAAAAGGCAAGCAATACAATACAATTCTACACTGATTGTCTTCTTCTCCTTCTACTCTTTCACCCCCTTTTAGGGCAAACAATATTGATGGGTCACTTGCTCTATGCAGACTTCAATTCCTTCTCCAGTTACTTAAATAACAGACCCCCTTCTGGAGTAAATAGTTGGTCAAGATCTTCTTTGACTCTGATACCATATTAAAATTTCTAGTAAGGGTAGAGTGTAGAGTCTGTTAGCAAGAATTGGGCTTGGGTCAGTCATTACCAAAATGACTAGAACTAGTCATTTGGATAGTTAACCCCTACTACTTATAAATCCTATAACATTTTTATGTTTAGTCAATATAGGATACTCTAACACTCCCCCTCAAGTACAACTGAGACTGGACATCTAGTTGTCACTTGAAATAAACACAATAGTAACCAGACCAGGCCGCTGGGACTAGACATCTAGATGGATAACTGGGAAATTAAAAGTTCATGTCAGAACTGCTCTAATACTATGTTAGAATTTTTAATAAGGGTAGAGTGTAGAGTCCATTAACAAAAATTGTTGGGTCAACTATTACTAAAATGACTAGAACTAGCTTAAGCTTTGATACCATGTTGAGTGACCATTTCATCACAATAGCTTAAGTTATTGTGTGATACTAACTTAATTGATTTTATATATTCTTTAACATACCCTCTCAAGTAAAAGTTCTTTAGGTTTGAAACTTACAGAGGCCTATTTTATCTTGTGTTTAATTTAATTAGATGAGAAACAGGTAAGTGGCAGGACTCAAATCCTTGACTACTTGGTCATGGAGATTCTGATACCATGTTAAATTTATAATGAACCTACGAGCCTACAAAAAAAAAAAGTTAAACCATGCGTAAACCCAAGTAGAGTTTCATTCTAAAATTAATCAGTAAGAGGTGAATTACCCTACTAAACTTGTGTATTTATATGTCAGTCTTCTTTTGAGAAAGAGTACATTTACATATAAGCATTCTCAATGTAACTGAGTTTACTGATGGTTAGAATAATTGGCTTGTCATCGTAGGTCTGGAGGAGTCTTGTGATTTCTTAACGTGCCATGTCTTGTAGACTCTGACACATTGGTGTTGCCGAGGTGTAAAGGCTCAAGAACCCACTTTCCACAGCAGGACAGCAAGCGTTAATCGGACGGAGTGAAGTGAGGGTGGCGCGTAGGTTTCAGGCCACTCAAGGCAAGTGGCAGTGCCTCTGTACACAATCACCACGTCTCTACGTCCAAGCCTCAAAATCTCCTCCTCGCTCCAACAGACTGCCACGTAACCAATCCAGCTGGACTGAGTTTCATCCAGCTTGACTTGACACTTTTCGATCCAATCCATCAATGTGATCTTGGGGAACCGAAATGTGGTGTAATTAAGTTGGAGACGAAGGGTCAAAGTCGACTTATATGCAGCTTCGGTGAAGTCGCCGTATCGGAGGATTTCTTCGCCAAAATTATCGTCGAGGGGATCAAGCGAACTTTCCCAGTTCTTAAGACCTTGATATTCCATCCATTTATTGCGTAATTTGACGTGGGGTTTTTTAGTGGAGCGGAATGCTCCGTAGTCATGTTCAATTGGTTGAAGCGACGACTGTTCCCAGTTCTTTGGAAGTTGGTTAGACTCTAAAAACTTCTTTCTTCTAAGGACTCTTTACGGGTAGACTCGAAGTGCAGCACCGAACTGTCGTGCTTATATATTGATGGCATCGACGGTACCATCCATGGCCATACAAATCCCAAAGAAAAGCTTCATTTCGAATCTGTATTGTACTTGCCAACTACACATAGAGACTTTTTAACTTATAAAGGTTTGTATTATATGATGGTTAAGTTTGTACGTTAATGTGTTTCTCTTTGTAAGATGGATGCATTAAGTAAAAATAAGAATCGGAGAATAAGAAAAAAAAATGATGTGATTGAGTTTATTAACAATTTGCCTATTAGTTGGTCATAATAATATTTAATTTCTTTTACAAGTAAGATTTATAAAACAATCTGAATTTAGTTCAATTTAATTTAAAATTAATAAATTAAATTTATTTTAATTACTTTATGTACCAAGAATATTAGAACCATCTTTGTACTTAATGATTTTAGTATCTTAGCAATGGAAAATTTTCATTTAAAATATCATTATATATAATTTTAAAATAGGGTTAATTACTTAAAAATTTCCAAACTTTAATTTTTCAATTATAGCAAGAACTTTAAAAAGTAGAAATAAAATAACCAAATTTTTAACTTTTTTTTAATTCTAGCCTGACGTTAGTCCCATTGTTATCTATGCTGACATGACACAACTACGTGTCAACCCCCTCCCTAATTAGACCCCCCAGCTGATTTAGGTGAAGATTGTCTAATTAACGAAACGAATGACACAACTACGTGTCGACCCCCTCCCTAATTAAACCCCTTAGTTGGTTTAGGTGAAGATTGTCTAATTAGTGAAACGACGTCGTTTAGCATTGATATAGTTAAGCAATGTCGTTTCTACTATAATCAGATGAAAAATATTTTGCCTTTCTTCTCTGTCTATTTTCTATTGCGTATCGCTAAAACCTCTGCAACCTAAAATCTCCTAAATCCTCTAAAGTTGGTGAGTCTTCTATCGTGCATTGGTGCTTCTTCTATCGTGCGTTAGTGCTTTTTACTTCTCTGTGATTTTGTGTGTTGGTGCTTTTTCTATCTTTATGATTTCTTCGTTGGGCCAAAACTGAAGAAGTGGTAGCCAAACTTCCTGTGGCGCCAACTAGGATATGATTGGTCCTCTCTCTTTTTATTCTTCTTTCCACTCCAACTAGAGTAATTGAATGCAGGATGGTTAACTTACATTTCATCTCGTTTGCAAATGATGTGCTTCTAGAAAATTGAATTTGTATTATGTTACGGTTCTGAAAGCACAAATCCAATTTGTTGTAATGGGGTTTCAAATTGGATTTGTGCTTCAAAAAAATTAACTTGTATTGTGCTAAGATAATGGGGTTTCAAATTGGATTGTGGTAACGTATGATTTGTTTGTTATTGAAAACGAGGATTGACTAGTATGTGTACATAGCAAATTGAACTAAAAAAAACTTGAATATTAATATGCTTGGTTTTCAGTATGAAATGTAAGTCGAATAAAAAAATCAGCTTCATCGAATGCATGATGGTTGATTCATACTTTGTTTTATGTTGTATGCAGAATATATACATCTTGGTAATTACTAAAAAATATGACATTACATAGTCCATAGCCTAAATATTCAATTATGTGATACTTCATCCTGATTTGCAGGGAAGAAGCTTCCTTACTTTCATTTTGTAAATGCAAAGGTAGTTTAGCTAAAATGTTAATATCGGGGATATTATGCTAACACATTGGAAATTTAATTATTTGTTGGGTGAATTTATAAAAAGAAATCATAGAAGTATTGCATTTAAGGTAGTAATTAAATATTTGTATGATGATATTATAACAGGATAACCATTTATGGGTAGAAATAAAGTATATGTAGCTTTCGTTGGGCATGCACTTGGTATATATTTCACATGGGAAGAGTGCCAAGGTGTTGTTAATAGATTAAAGGGTGCTATTTATTGTTCTTTTGATAGTGTAGCAGAAGCTAGAAGGATAAATTCTCAATTTTGTGAAGAGAAAGGATTATGTTCAACGGTAAAATAACTGTAATATTTATTATTTGTTATATGTGATAATTTAATTGGACATCAATATAATTAATATTGATATTTCTATATATAATACATATGTTGAATATTAATTGCCCCAATTGTAATGTCTTGATGAAGTTACAGATTTTAAATCCTAAGCCTGACATTGGTCAAGATTTTTATGAATGTGTTAATACGAAAGTAAGTAATTCAATTATTGTCTGTAGCAATGACAATCGTATAAATTAATGTTAATCACTATTCAAATTAAAGGTCTTTTGTGAGTACTTGGTATTTGTGAAAGAGATGAAAGTTTGCTTTTGTGGTAAAATATGTCAAACAAATTCTGTGCGTTAGGGTAAGAGTCTTGTTCAGAAGATTTATTGTTGTTTGCAAGAAGTATGTGTAAAAATTTATGTGCATAATGTAAATTTGTCATAAGTCCTAATATTTGTGTTTATATCTTTATTTTGTAGGTCTCATGCGATTTCATAACTTGGTCGTCAGATGTAAGTACAAAAAAAATGGAGACATTGTAATAGTTAGAAAAGCAAAAGTAACTATTATGTTTATTGTGACTCTTTTTTATCTTTCATTCAATCACCTACCACAGTAATATCCAGTTGTAAGCTTTCACATTGTTAAGGAAATTGCAATTATTACAAGGTTTTACACTGTAGAAGTAACTGCCTTTTTTAAGTAATTCCATCTATTAATTATAATTACATTTGTATCATTCATAATTACTTATCCTCTAGTTTAATTGCTTTTCAGTGGTGTAAAGGAAGGTATAAGAGGATTTCTTCTTCTTTTAGGGCTACCAAACCCACTATGGAACCTCTCCATACGTGTAGTGCCACAAGCCTTCACACGTTATTCTATTCTTTTTGAACTTTTTTATAATAACAAGGAAATAAGAGGATGAGTATATTCAAGTAACATGAATATTTATGCAATTGCGTTAAGAGAGATCGAGAGAATATCATCTCTTCATAACTTTAAGGCTTATTAAATACGATTTCCATAATGAAAAAACTTAAATCCTTGCCACTTAGATAAAAGAAATACTTGCACTTAGTCACACTTCAACTAATGTCTTTATATAACACTAAAAAAATAAAATATTATTTTTATGAAGATAAATATTTTATATTTAGTAACCATTATAGGATGGTTATATGCTCATTTTGTTTTCTTGTGTTGCATAATTAGTTTAATAAATTCATAATAAACCAAACTAAATTGTGAAAAAGCTTGCAATAACTATGGTTACAAAAGTAAACAAATTTTTAGATAGAATTTTCCTTTAAAATCTCAAACGGTAAATATCCAAATAAAAAAACTAAGTTAATATCAATTTTGAAGAGTAAATTACAGAGTAAGATCAAACAAGCAAATAAATAGGTTACGTACATTACTGAATTCTACAAACTTTTAAAGCTCCAAATGCAAAACCATACCTCTATCTTCCAACTTTCTCGAATAGATCAATGACCCATCAGCTCCAGCTCCAAAGGCTCTATCCGGGGGTTTTTGTAGTGCTTGATCACTCACACCATCCTTACATAATTAGTAACTAACAGAAATTTAGAAGTATGATTCAGCTTAAAAGAGATGTCATCAAGATCACACACACACAAACACAAAGGAACTATCATGTTATATAAGAGCAAGAAAAACTTTTCATCCAGATGTCATACAAAAACTAGACCATAATCATTCAACAACTTACTTGCATCACCACTGAGGGCCAAAAAAATCAGTAAATACATTAAACCAACCATGACTGAAGCAAGACTCTCTAACAAGATATATTATTGTCTAATGATTCAAGATCAATACATATACATGTTTAAATTAGTTAATAAACAAAAATTCTCACCAACTATGAAGATTTCTTGGTAGCAGATCTTTTGGCCATTAGTTTGATCCTTCTCTTAAGTTGAGTTGTATTAGCAGGTGTACTTTGGGATGCTTGTGTTACTATTGTGTTAGTATTGGGAGGTTATAACACTTGACATTAACCCTCACCCATCTATGAAGTATAAGCAACCAATTATGTAAATATTATCATCTCCCTTATAATTACATATAAGTAGTATAAACATGAATTTAAATGACTTACTGTAAAGTATGTATTCCCAGAAACTTCCCTAAATGTTACGCCATATCTTCTACGTGCTTATAAAAACAAAAAGAATTATAATGTTATATAAGTTAGAAAACAACTTAAATTTTATACTCAAAAGTTAACTAAACAGTGATTATGATGACAGTGATAATGAAAACTTCATTGAAATTATTTTCATTTCCACCCACTTTGTAAAGTCTTCACACACCATATATTCTTCATCATCAGTTCCAGAGAACTCCTTATCAACTAAATCATCACCAGAATCATTATCTTGCATAACAATGAAGTCCTCATCTTAATCCAATTCAACATGGAACAATCCCTTAACTTGCTCCAATTCATCATCAAAATTTGACTCCTCATCGTTTGTCATAGGATTCTCATAACCATGATCATAGTATATTTGAACATTCTGACAATTTAATTCTTCCAAAATTTTCAACGTATTTAACATGTCCTTATAATGCTTTAAGCCTAACTCCATCAAGCTTCTAATCATGTGGAAATTTAGAAAACATAAAGATTACTCTATGTCTTTTACCTTTAAAAATCCCTTTTAGAACTAGCATGCTTAGTTCATCAATACCCATATTCTTTATTTTCCTACCTTTCCAGCACTCCACCATAATGAAATTCAAAATTGACCAACATCTAAAAAGGTAAAATGTGACTAAATTCGAAATGATAAATATTACAAGAAGAAAAAAAGAAGCAACAACTAAGAAGACAAAAAGAAGTAACAACTAACAGTGCACAAAAATAGGCTAGTATGATTGCATCAGAATAATACACCCATATTTTCATATGCAAGGATAATACAAACTAAAACCATGGAAAGGCACCAGAATTATATGTTTACAATTTTACGTTCAATTTGCTATGTACACATACAAGTCAATCCTCCTTTTCAATAACAAACAAATCGTAACTTACCAGAATCCAATTTGAAACTATAGTACCCTGGCTCAATACAAATCAATTTTCTAGAATGACAAATCCGATTTGTTGTAATCGGATTTGTGCTTTCGGAACCCTAGCACAATAAAAATTCAATTTTCTCGAAGCACAAGCCATTTGCGGACAAGATGAAATGCAAATTGACCATCATTCATTTAATTACTCTAGTCGGAGTAGACAGAAGAATAAAGAGAGAGAAGACCAATCATACCCTAGTCAGTGCCACAAGAAGTCTAGCAACAGTTTCTTCAGTTTTTATCCGACGAAGAAATCACAGAGATAGAAGAAGCACCAACTTTGGGGGATTTTAGGTTACAGAGTTTTTTGCGATGTGTGACAGAAAAGAAACAGAGAAGAGAGGCAAAAGATTTTTCATCTGATTATAGTTGAAACGATGTCATTTTACTATCAAAACTAAACATCATTTCGCGAATAAGAAAATCTTCACCTAAACCAACTGAGGTGTCTAATTAGGGAGGGGCGTTAACACGTGGTTGTGCCACGTTAGCAAAAATAACAATGAGACTAATGTCCGGCTAGAATTAAAAATTTTGAAAATTTGAAAATTTGGACATTTTATTGTTATTTTTTAAAGTTCAGGCTATAATTGAAAAATGAAAGAAAGTTTGGGATTTTTTAAGTAATTAACCCTTAAAAATATATAAGGATAAAATTGAAGTTTACTAACTAAATTGAGAAAATTAAATATAAGTTAATGAGTTTGTCAGTTATTTGGTCACGTTAAGATTATATGTTTTTCTTTAATAAGTTCGTTTAACTAATTTTATATGTTGTTAAGATTAAATGTTCTCATAAAAAAGATTTCCATTTCCAAGTTTAAGGTTTTTAATTGAAAATTTATTATAATTAAGATTTTTTGAGAATTCAAGAAAATGCAGTAGAGTATTATAATATGTTACTTATCAAGTATTCTGATTATATATATATATATATATATGTTAAATAATAAAAGATTATTAAGAAATCAAGCAAACGTTATGAAGTATTAAAACATTTCATTTTGTTAATTATTAACGAAAAAGCTAATTAAAATAATATGTGTGTGTATTTAATAAAATATATAATTTTTTTTAGAGAATAATAAAACGGAAGTCAAGTGAATCAGTAGGGATGGCAATTTTGGCTTGTCCAGCTCGGCCCAGCCCAAGTTTTGGCCCCGATTGGTCAAGCCACGGGCGAGCCACGAGCTGATCATGGTCTGCCAGGGCCGAGCCAGGAGCTGGCCCGACCTGACTCGTGGTTCCCTGACTTTATCAGAAACAACGTCTTTTTAATATATTTTTATAAAAAATATAGCCCCGGTCAGCCCGTCAATGGGCCAGATTGAGGGTAGCGAGGCTCAGCCTGGCCCATTGTCATCCTAAGCAAATGATACTATGAACGATAATGAGTCGGCTGAGTTCGGGTTGGACTTAAGTGTCAGTTTTTGAAATAATTATCAAGTATTGGGTTAGATTGGGTCTGAATAGTTTAAACTTGAGCCCGGTCCAAAGTCAAGCCTCTGTTTCTAGTGAAGATTTAATATGAAAGTGGTCTTACTAACCTAAGCCTCTACTTGGGAGAACCTTCGGAGTTTAGTTTTGGGGCCATCTTTCAAGCCCACTTGTGCTCTTGAGGGAAGTTTACATTCTATACCAAGTGGATAGAGCAGCAGTGCGAGTGAGTCAGCATTCTTTATAACTTTCCTTGTGTCGGAAAGTTGACTTTATTTTTTAATTTTCAGATTTCAGTTGAGTTTGAATCTTTATTCAATTCAAAATTTTAAAATTAAAAAAAGATTATCTTAAAAATAAAAATAAAAATAATCAAGTTGCACAACAAGCTCACGTCAAACGTGTTACGAAGATATTACAAAAATATATGATATGCACATATATGATAAACAAAAATAATAAAATAAAATAACTAAGTAAATAAGTCGAATAAACATTTGAAAATAATAAAATAACTTATCACAATTGCAAGGGTCAGCCCAAGGTAAGGGTAAGGTGAGTACTTGCCTAAGTTCTGTTTTTATAAATGATAAAATAAGGTTTATTTTTATTTTTATAAAATAAAATAAAATAAAACAAAATAAGGCTTATTCTCGACATTATAAAAAGAGCTCATATTTTACTTATTTTTATTTAATGTGAAGGCCCAAAAATAGGCAAAAATATGAAAAAAAAAACTTTATTTTATTTAAGGTTTATTAAATTTTAGGAACGACCCTGATTACCATAATTATTAATTGTTTTAGATTTGAAAAGGGAAATCATATAATCTGAGATATCTAATTTTAATATTAATTACTTGAACTCGAATATCAACTTATATGATCATAACAAATATAGTATGGAAGAATTCAAATCGAAACTTATTTCATATTCTTAATTTATTTCATAAGTTTAGGGTCAAATTAAAATCAGAATGTCACAAAAAATTTAGACCATATAATCAAATGTGAAGATAAAGATATAAAGTTCCATCCTGCCAACATAAGGCATGAAACAGACCTCGCAGTTTGAAAGCAATTTCAGAGTTAAAACTACCATTCATTTGGTCTCCGCCAGGTGAATGATTCTGAATTTGACCTGTTTGTCTATCAGCTTTTAGCTGATAATTATATTGATTTGATCACTAAATAATATTAGTTATTTATTAAAGATATTAGATAAAATTAACTATTTAGTATTAATCTCTGATGTATAAAATCATTTATGAGGATCCGATTTAAAGAAAAATATAAATATTATATTTTTAATATTTCGTTGAATATTTTTATAAAAATTTAGATATAGATATTTAATTTGACAAAAATTAAGTTTATAACTTTAATAATAATAATAATAATAATAATAATAATAATAATAATTATTATTATTATTATTATTATTATTATTATTAATTATTATTATTATTATTCAACATTAAATTATATATTAATATGAATGATGCAGCGAGCTACATCATATTATTATTAAATTCTCTATTAATATCAATGATGCAACAAGTTATATCGTACTAATATTTTTTATATAATAGGTATAAAATTTGTTATTTAATAAGTTAAAAATATCTATAATTATAACATGACACAAATACAATATACAGTAGTTATATGCTAAAAATATTAATTTGATGTGACTCTTTATATTCAAAAAATTTACGATGTTTTTAAATGTAAACTATTATTATAAAATTAAATAAAGATTAAAAAGTTTAATTAATCCTTTGTTATATTCTTCCAAACCTCACGACATAATTGTATGATTGAAAAAAACTAACTTTGAAAACACACAGAACAAAAGTAGAGAGTAAAGTGGAGGATAATATTATCATTAGACAAACAGCTAATTCCAAAAGCTCCTTAGAAATTAACTTATTGAGGTTAAATAAACTAATTAATAAGTTATTTACCAAACATATCAATAACTTTTTAAGATGGTCAAAAAGATAACTTTTAGTTAATAAGCTAAAAAATTGTTGATAAGCTTTTTGTCAAACACCTTCTTTATCTATTATGCCTTTGGCCATCGGATCTTCCCTGCTCTTTTTTGGTGTTCCTATAATTATATGTTAGTTATTTTTAACTACACATTTAAGTGAATCCGAGATAAATATGTAGTCGAGATTTAATAAAATAAAACAGGGACTAATTAATTGGAACAAAGGATATGTTCTTATGCCTTTGGGCATGTAAAGTGATACTTGCTTTGGTTTGATAAAAAAATTATTAGGTTATAATAAAATTGATTAAAATTAAATAATTTAAAATATAATTGAAAGAGATTATTTGTATGTAACGAAAATTTTAAAGTTTAATTAAAAAGGAGACTATAAAAGAAAATTTTATTGATCTTTTCTAGTTTATAAAAATTGATTAATTAATAAAAATTAATTAATTAATTAATCGATTTTTAGTAAAAAAGTTATTAAAGTACATTAAATTAAAAAATTAAAACCGAACTACAAAATTAACTGATAATAAATTTTTGATGATTCAATTTCGCAATCATTGTTTAAAACGACGGAGAGAAATAAGATTTTCTATATTAAATGCATTTTTCATAAGATATTACTTAGATCATGAGTATCTAATTCTATTAGTTTTTCAAGTAGAATTTTGATTGTTAATAATAAAATTTTATATATTCAGAAAGATTTAATCAAAAACAAATGAATCAAAATTAAGTAATATACTTGACATTGTAAACAATAGTAAAATCTCAATATGCCCCTTAGGGGGTGGTCTAGTTGGTAGAGTGGTGAGATATATGGTCAAAATGTTTTGTGTTCGAATCCCTTTACTTATATTCTCTCGATTGAGTCTTTCGTATAGAATTTGTTTAGTGCAAAATATCCGGTCGACGTGATTTGCAGGCTATTGCATCAATATAAAGATTTACTCAGCGCATATTCAAACGATAGTAATTACGAATTCCTCCATTAAAAAAAAAACTCAATACAAATTGAACTTATGTTTTCAACATGGAGTTTGTAAAATTATAAGAATTTCAAACCTAGTAACTCGAGTATAAGATTTTTGGAATTTTTTTTATTTTGAAATCAATAAGATAATTCATAATTATGTTTAGAATAAGTACACAAATATAAATTGGTTATTAAATTAAGGAATAAAATAGTTCCCAATTTTTAATTTTTTTAACTTAATACTAAATTTTTTAGAACTTTAAAGTTAATGACTAAAATTTTAAAATTTGTATAAATTATGTTAAATATGATTTATATAAAATTTGAAATATTAGTTACTAAATTAAAATTTTAATATTAAATTCAAAAAACCAAAACTTTTGAATTTGTTATTTCAAATATTAATACATTTTTTTAAAATTTAATATACATAAATTAAGAATACTTTAAATATCAAATAAAAGGAAAAGTTCTTGATCAAAAAGATAATTCTTAGGCTTTATTAGGTACACGTGTCCGACAGATTGAGATGAATTGCCATGTTGTTTGGGAAAGGTACGCTGTACTGTTCAGACATGAGTCATAAAGACATCCTTAAAGATAAGTCTTGTATGGCATATCCGTAAATCGGCTGAAATCCAGCCCCATATATGAAGAGGAGCATGTCCTAGAAATATTTAGTATTATTATAATATTAATTAGTGTAAGGAGTCGCCGCACTAACTCCATTGATAAGCAGCAACAAGTAGAACGAAAGGCATTTGCAGATTAGGTTTCACTCTCATTACGGCTAGGGTTTTTTTTCTCTCTCTTCCTGTCGTTCTCTCTCTAACCTTATCGGATTCACTGCTGTCTCCAGATCTGTACACGCCCATCTGTGAAGCCATGGAGGTTTCGTTAGGCTAAGGTTTTGTTATATCGCCTTTCGAGGTTGAGTTGTTGAGGAAGGATAATCTAATCGGAAATGGCGAACAGGAATCCGTTCGATTTGTTGGGCGACGACGACTCGGAGGACCCGTCTCTGTTGATCGCTGCACAGCAGCAGAAGGTCGTTTCCGCTGCAACCGCTGTGCCTAAGAAAGCTGCTCCGTCGCAACAGCAATCGAAGTCACAACCTCCAGCTGACAAACCGCAGGCTAAGCTTCCGTCCAAGCCTATCCCTCCTGCTCAGGCTGGTTAGTTCTTGCTTTGTTTTAGAGAGTATTAATTTAGCAATTGTTGTGTAACTTTTTTCTTTTTGGGTCTAAGTTAGTAAAGGTTTTGAGTGTGTGAATAGAGTGAGCGTGTTACTGTTTTTTTGTTGTAGGTAGGCGAATTACTTGCAAATTGGAATCATTGTTCTTTGTCTGTTTGGAAAACTAACTTTTACTTAGTTCTGAGTGGCTTTGAATTAGAGCCCCATTGAAATAGTCTTGCGTATGGAATACAAAAGAATAGCAGTTACCTTAGATTAAAGAAGCCTGCTCTAATCCCTTTCTGTAGATCTTTTATTGCCTTTTCTTTTGCTGAAAGCTTTGAAATCTATTCATATTGGATAACTTTCCCTTTATATCAATGCTGGCTAATTTTTATTCTCACGAAGCCATTTAAGCAAGTTTAAGATATAGCCCTTATACGTATATAACCTCCATGCTTTTATCATTGTTTTTGTTTATCCATCTTATAATGGCTCCAGAAATCTCAATGGTACCAGCTAATTTTGATCTCTTTTCATCCGTGTAGTCAGAGAGGCAAAGCATGATACTGGTCGTGGAGGGAGTCGGGGAGGTGGAAGTGGACGTGGTTATGGGCGTGGTCGTGGTGGATATAATCTTGACCTCAACAACGAGAATGCACTTAGCAATTCTGGGGCACCTGCTGGCCAAGGTGCCGCTGAAGATGGAGATGGGCGGTCCTCTGGGAGGCGTAGCTATGGTGGGCCTCGTGTTGGATACCGTGGTGGTCGTCGCGGAGGCATCCATGATGGAGAAGCTGCTGATGGAGACCGGCATCGCCGAGTTTTTGAGCGTCGTAGTGGGACGGGACGCGGGTGGGATGTTTCTCACAGCCTATAAGTTTTGCCTTTGTTTATATAGAAAATTTTGTGTTATCTTCATTAATCATATATATCTGCCTTTGACATCTATCCCTTTGTTAATGCATCCAATCTTAAATTCATCTAATTGCAGAAATGAATTCAAGCGCGAAGGAGCTGGTCGAGGGAACTGGGGAACTCAAACTGATGAACTTGCTCAGTAAGCGCAAACTCCTTCCTGTTTTTGTTATCACTGACTAATGGTTGCAATTGGTTATTGGAATATTTTCTTTGCTTTGCTCTTGAAATTTGTCACTGATTATGTTATGAAATAATTTCTATCTAAGAGTGACTGAGGAAGTTGCTAATGAGCCTGAGAAGAATTTGGAAGATGAGAAGCCTGCAGGAGAAGAAGAGGCCACAGATGCAAGTAAGGAGATCCTTGTCAATGAAACTGAAGAGAAGGAGCCTGAGGACAAGGTAAATGCCTTCACTTGCCAAAAATATATAGTGGTTTATCATATGTTCAAATTTTCATCTTATTGTTTGTTGTCATTTGTCTTTCTGAAGGTGAATCAACACAGTTTGGCTTTTCTTATAGGTTAACCTTTGATTTTTTGTGGCAATGTGCAACTTCTTTTGTGGTTTCTGTAGGATCTCACTTCTACTCATGATTTAACAAACGTCAATTGTTAATCAAAGTCCTTTAGCAATGATGAAGGAAATTGAGGGAACTTTGTGGATGGTACTAAGTATTCGATACGTTTCTGCTTGTAGTTATTGGTTTTATTGTATTTCTGTTTGTAACCCACGGGGTGATCTAGATAGATGCATTGTAATACCGTCTTGCAGTCTCATTTTAGACACTCAAGAGCATTCTAAAAATTATTTGACTTTTACGTTCTCGAAGTATTTTTTTTCTTTCGCCAGGAATGTTTATGTGTTGGTTCAGTACAAAAGTAATCTGAAATTACCTGTAGCTTATTGTACTTGGTTATTTCTTTAGGAGATGACACTTGAAGAGTATGAGAAGCTGCTTGAAGAGAAGAGGAAGGCTCTGCTGGCACTCAAGACTGAGGAAAGAAAGGTCGATACCAAAGAATTTGAGTCCATGAAGCAGCTTTCAAGCAAGAAGAGCTTTGATGATGTTTTCATTAAACTGGTGAAGATTTGTGGTCCTTTTGAAGTTCATTTCCTCATTAAACATGTTACAACAATGTTGGTTACTATGTTTTGTTTGTTACTCGTTGATGATTGAAGGGTTCTGATAAGGATAAGCAGAAAGAGGCCTCTGAGAAGGATGGGAAGGCTAAGAAGGTACCATTATCTATCATAAATTCATAATATCGCCAGTTTGGCAATTTTATATGTACTTTCCGACAATTTGACTGATGATCATGGAAGAGTTTGTTTCCTTTGATGGTTAAATCCTGATTTTGTATCTTTATGGACTTCAGTCTTTCAGCATTAATGAATTTTTGAAGCCAGCTGAAGGGGAAAGATATTATAGCCCAGGTGGTCGTCGAGGGGGTGGCCGAGGACGCGGAAGTGGTGGTCGAGGGTTTGGAGGCAGAGATGCAGCAAGCAATGTGTCAGCCCCTTCCATTGAAGATCCTGGTCATTTCCCAACTTTGGGTGCAAAGTGAGATTCATTCACCAAAACCCCTCATCCAACCCCTTTCTTACTTACTTCCTCCTCTCTGCTCTTCTGGTTTTGGATCCTTTTCCTTTAATCCTGGATGGGGAAAGAATCTGATTTCAATAATTTGATTCCCCGTGTCTTGAAAAGATGAAATACTTTAATTTTTATGTTTCAACGTGTATATTTGGTGGGTTTCATTTGTTCCCATGTCTCCCATTGTTTCATCTGATAGTTTGGGGCATATGAAACGGATTAACGATAACTAGAAATTGTCTTTGTCTTTGATCGGTTCTGTTGTGGAATATAAGATAAACCCCATGTGCTGCATCCATTCGCATATTAAGCTCTTCTTCCTTTTCCTTGCTTTGCACTGCTTTTTTCCTTTTTTGTTATGAGAGTGCGAACTTTTTGGGAATTTCATTTTTAAATAATTAAATGATAATCTATACATTAAACAATAATTGGCGATAAATTACTTTATAAATGAAATTTATGTGTTATAAGCAAGAATATAAATTATAAACAAAACGGTAAATTAAAAATTGTGATATATACATGCTTATGTAAAATCTGGTAAACCTTTTTACTTTTTTATTTAATATAAATAGTTATTAGCAACTAGCTTATCATATTGTTGATGAATTTTAAATACAATTTCTAAATTGGTAAAAATAAGTTTCTCAATCTGAGAAATGATTACTGTAAGGAAATTGATTAAAAATGTTTCAATCATTAAAACACATTTTGAAATTTTTTTAAATCAATAATAAATCATGGTGTGCTGCTGCAATTATCAAATGTTGTCTTGCCCATACTTGAAGCGATGAATCTGGGATAATATCTCTTGTTTCGATTATATTGTTATTCACGCATTTATTTAAATCTCACATAAACATATTGATAAAATATAATAGAATAATTAGAACAAAATATTTGTATCTACACTAAACAGTGAATTGATGGACTTTTGAGATGTAATTAGGATTTTTTAAAAACCAACTAAATTCGAGCTTAAGTTGTACAATTCAATATTCAAAATTCAAGTTTTTTACATAAATTATCATGTTGGTTAATATAATGTCATTTTTAATTTTTTAAAATTAAATTTGAACGTTTTACGTCCAATCAAACTCTGAACGTAATCAGGCTTTAGAATGAGTTTGAACACCGAATTGCCATCCTTATCTGTTTTAAGTATTTTAGCATAGCATAGGTAGTTTAATTACTGTATACAACAATTTTATATCAGTTACAGCCAGATCAGGGTGGGTTTACCCAAATACGAAAAATGCTAATTAAGAAAAACAAAGGTAAGTTCATTTAAAAGAATGCTTGCTAATCGTACATAACCATTCGCCACTTTGTACAATCCCCAAAGTTGTTCAAATTGAAATTAAATATGGCAGATAGAAGGATAAGAGATTGGATTGGTTTTCTTTTAAATAAATTACTAACACACAAGCCACATATAGCACTCACCCACTTTCTACTCACTTTGTCTTAAGAAGAGCAGCATCCACTCTTCTGTGCCACAGGCTGTCCCTTGATTTGGACCGTCGGAGGTCTCGCACTGTTCAAAGATGGCTGACTCGCCATTCTGCATCAATAGCAAAAGCTTCTGAGATACTTTAGAAAGAGACAGATTTGTGAACAATACCGACTTTCTTACTATTGCGAACCTTTTTTTTTAATGTTATGATGCATCTGGCACATTAAATGGATTTGAATGTATATCAAAGAATTATTTATTATTTATTATTCTAATTCAAATTCAAAATATATATTATTATAACTATATACCATAATTATAATATCTTTTTAACTAAATAGATTCTATTTTTTTCATATAATAAAAATCAATATGCAATTCCCAAAATTTGTTTTCTCTACGAACAAAGAAAGAAACAACTAAGAGAAACACTTCTCCAAATAGAGGAATTTTCGGTATATCCATATTGAATTTGATTTCTTATATTTTAATAGATTTTTTTAGAATATAAAAAATTCTAAAAAATAGAAAAACTTCCCAAAGTACGGGACCCGTACTGTGTCAATATAAGAAAGAATCGTACCTATCCTTGATCGCAGAGGCCATAGCCATGAAAGCTTGTTCTACATTGGTAGCGTCTTTAGCACTAGTTTCCAAGAAAGGAATGCCTATTTCATCTGCAAATGCCTAAAAGGGAAAACAAGGATAACAACTATGAGAGCAGGGAACTTTTCCACCAAAATCGCACTTGCAACAAATAGTTATGCAATTAGGACTATACCTTTCCTGCTTCATATGATACAACTTTATTCGCAGTGAGATCAGACTTGTTACCAACCAAAAGTTTGTTGACATTTTCACTTGCATAACGATCAATTTCACTCAGCCACTGCTTGACATTATTGAAACTTTCTTGGTCTGTCACGTCGTAAACAATCTACAACAGAAAGGGGTAAGTTATCGAGATAGTCGATACATTGGGTAATTATAAACAGAAATCAGAAGAATATTAGATCACTTACTATGATACCGTGTGCTCCACGATAGTAGCTGCTTGTGATTGTCCTAAACCGTTCTTGCCCGGCAGTGTCCCACTGCAAAGAAACCAAAGTGGAAGTTAAGAAGTGATTCAAGATGGTTCAGACAAAGATATTGTGGCAACTAAACTGCAAATTCTCGAAACGAAGGTATAGAATCCATACAATTTGAAGTTTAATGGTCTTTCCATCTTGCTCCACAGTACGTATTTTCTACCAAAAAGAGAAATAAAGAAATAAGAAATAACACAATCTAGAGCTGGGAACCAATGATGGGAAAACAATAATAAAGCACAATTTCTAGAAAGAGAACCAAAATCGAGTACTTACAAAGTCAACACCTATCGTGCTTATGTAACTATCTATATATGAGTCATCCTGCATTAAAGACAATAATTAGTCAAAATAGAGAATAAAAATCAGCAGGAGAGCTAAACATAAATGTTGCCTCTGCAGACAAGTAAACATATGCACGCATACCTCATCACATCTGTAAAATTATTTAAAGGTGTCATTCAATTTCCTTATGAGCAGTTGATGCTGTAAAATTATTTAAAGGTGTCACATATACCTAGCACCAAATGTGCCTGGAATGAATATAGTTGATAGCGACCAGGCTATTTAATTTCTTGTTCACCAAAAATTATGAACACCATAGCTAAGCACCAGCGCTGATTTTATCAGTCATATAGGGCACTGCTTGTGCTATGGAATAGAAAATTTCAGAAATTTCAACCAAATATTTCAAATTTGTTTACTGGCATTAAAGAGTTACAAACTAGTCAATTTGTTTTCGGATAAGATAAGTGTTATTGGGTGGCAAAGTCCTGTAATAGAATTTGAAATACATTTCTGAAAACGATTACCCATAATAGTAGTCAATAAGGGATCACCAATTCACTACAGTCAATCACTAAAAAGCAATGATCATCAATAAATATCACGCTAATAGATTCTCATGCAGCTAACTACCAACAAGGACGCTTATGGACCTTTCACTCGTAATCCACTTTCTAACTTAGAAAATCACTCAATATCAATGTATGCTAGGATCATACAGCAAATCTGAGAAGCAGGCAGGACTTGCCAACACCAGAATCTCCAATCAGAAGAAGCTTGAACAAATAGTCACTGCAAAATAGAGCAACCATAAATCAATCAATATGCACATTATGCCCTGAACTTTGAAGTATAACCAAACAAAAAACATGCAACCAAGGGATAATCAAAACAGTAAGCACAAAATATGAAATATCAGCCATCCAACAACACATTTTTCTCTTTAACAGTCGATTTCCTTCTTACCTCATCATCCTCAGCCTTTTTATTACAGTAATTGCCAAAATCCCATATAAAATGAAATCCATAGCTCGAGAAACGATAGATCGTGAATAAATCGGTGTCACCAGTTGACCAGGACCAGTTTTCCACGATAGGCGATTATAATTAGGCAATATATGCGACTAGGAATAAATGAATTATAATGGATCTAAAATCGATCAAACGGATCTAGAAGATAACTCGTAATCCTATGGTTTACGAACCAGATCAGGTTATTAAGTACCAGATTCATCGCAACGACCTCGTAAACCCTAGCTACTGTATGAGCATAAAACTATATATACATATAACGAATAAATCTTATTCAAAGCGGTTAAAAGGAATCGGAAACTTACTATTCGGTAGTCATGGTAGTGATATCGTGGTACTTCGCGTCGGTGCCGGAGTGCGATCTCTCTCCGGCGATATTAGGACCGGTAAATCCCCCAAATTTTCGCGCAACGCGAGAGGAGAGATAACGAACCGCAGGTGATGTAGGAAATGAAGAAGTAAACGGTAAATCGACGACAAAAACGAATATAAATTATGCCTCAAAATTAAAGCTAAAAACCTCCAGCCGTTGGATTAATGTCTTGTGAGTGATCAAGGATGACACGTCAGAGTCACTGGTTTTGAGTGGTCTTGGCGGTGAGAATCACTTGGGGGCCGGGAAAGTCACCTATTTATATTATCATTCTACACAATTAATGCGCTCATACGTCGCCGTTGCATTGACCCCCGTACAAAGTACACATACATTTTAGTAAAATACGCAAGTGATGCTCACGTACCGAAACAGGCAATTTAGGAGAACGGTGACATACAAACCGAAGAAACGGGAATCTGAAAGGAACAGAACAACACAGATCTTTCTCCCATTTCCTTAATAACGAAGTTGCCAGCTCTCGAAATGTTGTCCGGGTACAACTCACAAATAACGCTGCGCCGCCGCCGCCGCCGCCGCATGTGCTAAACTCAGCGCAACTTGCTCAGCCTCCTCCTGCTCCTAGTCCTACGTATAATAATAATAGTACATTACTGAAATCAGTATTACGTACCAGTTGACGTGCTAGTTGGTGCTCAACTTGCTCGGTACCTTACGCTTTCATTTTCTTCTCAATGCATTGAACCAACCTGCTGGATCGATCGTCTTACACCTTTCCCTTTTTTGTTTTCTTTTTCCCTGTTCTTCTTCTCTCCATCAACTTGCTTGTCTTCTTCTTCTTCTTCTTTCCTCAACATTGGACTTTACTACAGAAAAGGCCAGAGGCTGATGCGCTATCACGTAACATCTGCTCCTTCCCTTCATAGCTGGCCAGACGTCAGAGTAAAAAGTTGGATATTGTATCAAACTTTAAATAAATGCATCAAACAAAAACGTCAGTCTTAGAGAATCCAAGATACTCATTTAATATCACCTCATCTTCCTCTTTAGTTACACCAGAAAATCAGAAATATCTTTCGAAAGTTTGTCACCAAGTGCACGTGCGAGAGAGCATCATACGAAAATACCTGCAAGTTTCAGAACTTCTTTCCCTCTAAATTAATGTAAAACAAACAAAGTTACCCTTTTCTAATCTACGATGTTTCTGTCCTCGCAGGTGGTAGATATGGTCGTCTCTCAGCCCTTCATGTCTATATAAAGAGTAGAGCTCTTCGATTTTGCTCACTCTTATATTTTCCCCTCTCTTGTTTTTGAGTTCTTGTCAATGGCTCTGGCTTCTTTTCTTGAAACAACAGTATGATTAGTCAGTATCCATTCCTCGTCAAAGAGCAAAAATACTTCAAGCTTTTCTGATGTTGTCCCTTGTTCATCAATGTCTCTATGCTCTATGCTCTTTTCTCTCCACTGATGGCGTGCATGTCAGGTAAGTTAAAGGCCCGCTCAAAGAACTTCCACCAAGCTGCATGGTAATACTCCACTAAGCTCGCTATATATATATAAAGATAATTGTTCCTTGCACGAAATGACCTATTTTTTACCCTATGCAGCCTGCTCTAGGTTTACAGGACATTGTTGCAGAAGAGTGTGAGAAGATACATATTTCTGGTGTATATACTCACTCTTGAACTTGAACATATCTAGATAATAGAGATTAAACTTGGATATTTGGTCCACCTTTCTTAGATAAATTAACAAGAGGGATGTTCTATCATCTTGATATTTACATAATAATCGACTCTGATTTGAGCCCTTGAAAATTTTATTTGTTCTTAATTCAATTTTTCTGATTAAAATAATTTGTAATTTATCAATAAGTGATTTTAAACGAAAATTAGTCACTTGAATGATCCCATGCTTTGGAAGAATGCATTTTTACTTTGCTAGTTATAATCTATACTGTTAATTAGATAATTTTGGATTAATAAAGGTAGTTTATTTAGATAATTATGGTTTAGTTTTAAATTATTTACACTCTCAAAATTTTATTTAATATGTATTTCAAGAATAAGGTTTTAAATTTAAAATAAAAATAAAAATAATGCTAGAAAAGTATGGCTACTGTATTTGCCATTTAGAGGGGAGTCTAGATCCTCTGTCCAATTTTATAGTGTCTTATTCTGTCCCTAAATCTTAGCCTTTCATTTATGTGGGTCCTATGTAGATCTCACATAAATAAATACAAGACCCGCATAAATAAATGACTAAGATTTATGAGACAGAATAAAACACCATAAAATTAAACAGAAGATCCTGTCTCTTTAGAGGGAGGTGACTTACAATCAACCATGTCGTACAAGGTTTGCCTGTTATTAAGTTCTCAGTTAATATAATTTACAGGTTATTACATTAATCCCAAAATTTACTTAATACATATTCAAAAAATAACAATTTCGATCCTTCGGTAAAAAAAAGGGTGGTGAACTGAACAGAAGATTTATGATTTATGTCATAAGTTATAATTTATATTGTTAATCAGATAATTATGGATTAACAAAGGTAGTTTATTTGAAGTTTAAGTACGGTCAAGGCTAATTATTATTTTTCTGGATACAAAAGGACACGTCATCAATAGTGTATCAACGAACAAGGCCACGTGTCAATTTTCTAGTGGGTTACGTACTTTACTTTCCCAAACAAGTGTCCTTGAGATCCCATGTGTAGCGTTCAATGATCAGAATCCTGACACGTGGCATGACAGATCTGTGGTTCACCGGGTTTCTGAGAACGAGAATCGGATAAGTCCCAAGCAGTGCTATGCTACAGTAGGCTCTACCGTACCAGTTTTGTAATTTTTTAAAGACAATAATTAATTAATCATTAAACATTTGATTACTTCTAATGCCTATTGTTGAAACCATCTACGTCGAGAGCCAATCGCTTAAAAGAGAACACGATGAAGCGGTGCGAGTAAATGTATACAATAACACAAAGTAATGAATATGGTCCGTTGATAAGATCCGTTCGATCGGCCCGGTGAAAATCAACCGTTAGATTACTATCCGAAGAAGAGCATAAGCTTCTCGGCACAAAATTCCCTTTTTCAACCGAGAAATCGATTACTCCAGTAGACTGCCGTAGGGCCGACAAGGAGAGAAACGGAGATCAGGGCGCGTGATGTACAAGCGACTGTAGCGGAGTGTTGTATCGAAGTATCTGTAAGTTAAAATTACTTTCGTCTTCAAAACCTGTGGAGAAGAGATTAGTCAAATTGTGTTTCTTTGATGGTGAATTGCCGTTGGCTGTTATGCAATCGGTTGTATATGATTAATTAGTGGTAGCCGAGTTCGCGCCAGTCATTTTCAGATGATTCTCGTGTGCGTTGATCAAGTTTTACCCAGTGTTTGTTCTATTGAAACTATTTGACCAAAGTACGCCAATCGGGCGGGCAGAATCAAATCTTGATAAATTAACTTCGATTTCCAGATGCTTAATGCAAATTTGGAAGGTTTTGGAGATTACTGACTCAATGGATGGTGTTGGAAAGAAGTAAAATTTTGTATTATTTTTGCAACAGTCACAAACAAATCATCCACAATACGTAGTACTACTCACGTATAGTAATCTTTGAACAATCATAAGAACTAGAGGAAAATTTACCATGATTAATTTATTGAAACCTGAAGGTTTTCCAGGATCCTGACGACCCAAGTTGCATCTTTTCACGGGTCTTTCTTCAATGTGTTGATGAACCTTCCCTTTAAAGCATCTCTGTTCGATATAAAGTCAAGAAAGTCCCTGAAACTGAACTCTTTATAGCCTGCAGGGTTTTGTTCATTGAGAAGTTGTGGTGCTGGCCCCATTTTCTTGTTTAAAGCTAGGCTGTGAAGACTTGCTATGGACAGTCGCTTCGTGTCAGAACTAACAATCACTCTGTGAATTACACTCTTATAATGGCCATTGCTCATGACTTCTAACTGATCTCCCAACAGAACTATTAGAGCCCCTTCAACAAGTGGAACTGGTACCCAATTCTCGTTGGAGTCCAGGAGCTGTAGCCCTGAACAGCTCTGATGTAAGATGGTCAATGATCCATAGTCTGAGTGTGCTGGTATTCCCAATGTGAGCTCTGGTTCGGGACATGCAGGATAGCAGTTCACAGTCATGACTTGTGAGCCATTGTCAATGTCATCTACCAAGTAGTTTGAGTTCAGGCCTAAGCTTTGTAGAACAAGTTCCATTAGTTGTTTCTGTAGATTTTCCACTTCAGTTGCGTACTTGCCCATCTTCTCTCTGTGTTAGAAACACGATAGGTAAAATGTTACTTGTGATTAGAGAAAGGTGACAGTAGAACACGACCCCTATACTATACATTACATAGTTAGAAGTTGTGTTATCTTTTTCGTGCATTGGTTAACTTACTTGTAACTTGCAGGATGTGAAGGCCAAAGGTGGATCCATTTTGAGATGGGATGAGAGTAATGTTTGATGAAGTCTCTCCAGAAATGAACTTTATCGGTTGCATGATTTAAGCTAGTGCCATACCTTACAGGCTCATGAACATTCTCTGACATTAGAATCATTTTCTCTTCGACAGGTAAGTCGAAGAAGTCAGTTGCAGCTTCCATAGCATCCCTCATTGTGCACTGAAGAATTCCATGATTAATCACCTGATCATAATGTAAGTTCTTAGCAAAGTAGTAAACTTATACATTTGGTGAAAAAAAACAAAGCGTTATGTTTCATGCAAATTGCTTAAATCTAAAAACTAGGTTAAGATATAATATAATTCATTTCTATTATTTGGTAATAGGTACGTGCATTACGATACGCACATGCCATGCATATCATACCTGAAAGAATCCAAATTCCTTGCAAGCTCTTTGTATCTCATATATAGTTTCTGATCTTGATGAAGAACTAGAAGGGTGTTTCAGAGAAGAAAGGTCTACGATGGGAAGGTTTATGGAGAGGTGAATAGTAGGGTTCGGACGTTCTGATAGAGGAAGAACGTAACGTTTAGGCACCTGAGGATTACCCAACTCAGTTAGTGTCATTGCACTGGTAAATGAGCTTTCTGATACTTTCACTGCCTCCATTGTAGCTTGATCAATCTATTCTTTACTTTCTTCACTTTGCGTCTATGACTACTATCCATAACGGACTTCAAACTTGCCCTATTTATAAGTTACAATCATGCAGAACTGGCTGGTTACGGGGGATATTATTAGACATGTTCTATATTCGTATGTTTCCTACTTGTACAGTTACAATGAATGGAAATGATCCTACAGATCCAGATATTTGTTCATTAATGAGTAAATGTGCGTAGTTATGAAAGTCGAAGAAATGGAGCTGGTGGTCCCTGCCAACTTACGCCCGTTTTTTGTAAGATTCCTGAACTAGTGGAGCTAAAGTTCAAGGTTACATGGGACCAACATCCTGAGATTGTGGAACTGTACTGGTACGTAAAAACATGGCCTGTTTAGGTTGGATGAGTATGTGGACTTTGCGTCGGCGCGTGGAATATGGAGATCGAATTGGCATTTCACGTCAGACATTGCGTTTGCCTGTTTCGATTCAACGAAATTGAAATTTGTCTAATTTCACTTGCTAGATCTTAATTGGATAATGTATGCTTTTGTCTTTTTTAATAAGAATAATAAAAATAATAAATGAAATTAAAAAATTTAAAATTATCCCTACAAATAATTTATAGTTTAATTAAAAAAGATATTATTAAATAAAATTTTATTTATTTATTTTAATTTAAAAGAATTTATTAATGAATTGATTCGTTTTTAACAATAAAAATTATTAAATTAAAAAATTGAACGGTTTAAAATTTTTATGATTGAACTAATTAAAATTTTTAAAAAGAGTTGTTAAAGTTTAATTACATTATTATAGAAATTGTGTTAATGAACGATGGTTTGCTCCTAGGGGCTGGTCAAGTAGGTAAAGTGGGGAGGGTATAGAGCGAAAAAGTTTTATGTTCGAATCTTTCTTATCTATATTCCTTCGATTGAGCTTATCATATAAAGTTTATATAGTACGGTATACCCAATTAGCATAATTTGCATATTATTGCGTTAATCAGGAGATTTACTCTGATCCACTCAAGAGACTTATACACAGATCCACAATTTCTTGTTATTTACTCTCTATATGATAAACGACAAACATATACTTT
>JAOSBN010000004.1:828503-843295 GCA_027563595.1 Erythroxylum suave
ATATTAAAGTCATTTTAGTCAACTTTGTTGAAAAAGAGAGACCCCTGCGCGTGGCGTGGATCGTTGCCCTAATTTGTTGGTATTTATCATGGGCGGGCAAGTACAAATGATGCTATCGTGGGACCTCATCGCTTAAATGAACTCATACCCATCATGTCCATGGTCCACGTCTCGCAACAACCCATGTGAACTTTTGCCCTTTTACGCAAGGTCAAATTCGTCATTTCTCATTTTATATATTGTTTTTTACACATTATGAATAATAATTTATTTATTTGTTTTTGTTCCTTTAGAAAATTAACATTTTATTTATTAATTAAAAATGTTATAAATTTTTATACCTTATATTTTAATACATTTCATCATTTTTTTAACGGATTCCTTCGCAACTACTATCTTTTGGATGTGGCACTATATAAACTTTCCAATTAACGCAATATCCTAAAAATTACATCAATTGGGTACTCTGCATTATGCAGGTCTTATACGACAAGCTCAATCGAAATAGTATAAATAGAGAAATTTTGATTCCATGTTCTCTACTTCACCGACTTGACCACTCCCTAAGGAGCCTCGTCATTATTCATTATTATTAAAATACGATGTAAATTGCATTTTAAAATTTTAATCTAAACACTAAAAAAATTAAAAATAAATCCTAAGTATGGCTTTAACATCATGTTTAGTATTTTAATTTAATAACAAAAAATGTCATGGCATTAATTTGAAGGTTTGATTCTTATATTTAGCTATGCTCTGCTGGAAATGTTTAATTTGAATAAAAATATCAATTTTTAAAAAATCAGGCCTAAATTTAAATTGGTAACACAAAAATTTTAAAATTTAAAAGTTCAAGGGATATTAAATCATCATAAAATTGACTAGAGATTAAATAAAATTAACAAATTTAAAATATAATTGAGATAGATTGTTTTTAAGAATTTGAAGTTTAATTGAAAAATAAACTGTTAAGTGAAAATTAATTGATTTATTAAGTTTATAAGGACTTATTAATTTTAAAAATGATCGATTAATTAATAAAATTATCATTTTCTAACAATAAGAATTATTAAGAAAGTTAAAAATCGAATCGAAAAGTTAAAAAGTTCAAAGTTTTTACGATTGAACTGACGAATATATTAGATTTCTTAATCATTAATTTTATATTAAGTTAAAATATAATTAACTACGATGGTTTATCAAAATATAAATAGAATTATATAAAGAACTATTAAAATGTGAAATTTACGAAAATTTAAGTGGGTGATCATAACCTTCCACTTGAATGCGATGTTTGATTGTACGTAAGTTTTTAATAGAATGAAATGTAAATATACGTAATATTAAAAAATTATTGTTTGGGTGAGATGAAAAAGTTTATAATGTAATATAGTGAAATGTTGTTTGCAATAAGAATTTATAATGTAATATAGTGAAACGTTATTTATTATATTACATTTCATCCTAAACTTTTCAAATCAGAAGTTTCTCATTTTTACTGTTTATAATGTAATGAGATTTAATATGAAACCTTTCTTTTTCTTCTTCCATCGTATCTCATCTTATTTCATTATAAACCTTTTTTCTCAAAAGATTAAATAATATTACATTCCATTAATAAACCACTAATCAAACATAAGTTGCGTTCGGATCTGCAGTGTGGTAGAAATAAGTACTTATTCATCGCAGTTTTTAATCGCAGTCACATATTTGGATTTGCGATGAACACTCAAAGGTTGGAAAAAAGTACGGTGTCAACGCATAAATCAATAAGTAGAAAGTGGATTGTGGTAGGACTGATTCTGCGGTAGAAATTTTACTTTCTGTTAATAGCCTTCACTTCAAGTATTATTTTTTATTATACTCTTAATTAATATGAGTAATAATACATTTTTATGAAATATTTTGTTTACTAAATTTATTTTATTTATATTTTCTTATTTAAATTATATGAATAATAATATATTTTTAATTACTTATACAACAATTAATAGTTTATTAAATCAATAGAACTTTTAGTTATTTTATCTCTTTTCAGCAACTGCAACCGCACTTATCAAACACCTATTTTCTTATTTCAACAGTTACCAAAACAACAATCTCAAACACATAAGTACTTATTGAGAATAAGTAATTATCATTTTAATAAGTTGATAATCAAATAAAATAGAGATAGAAATAATTATCACCTAGCAATTAGGCATAAAACGCCAATTTATCATTGTGATTAACGACCCTCTCTGTCTCTAAAATATCGAGTGTTCCTGTCCCAAACAAACGCCTCCCAAACTTCCACTGGCTAAGAAGAGAGAGAAGCGTAGAGAGATGGAGTGATAGAGAGAGAGAGAGAGAGCGCTCTCTCTAACTTCCAATGGGCTGATTCTAGTGGATCTTGAAACCCTGAGTTTTCTTGGAAAATTCTTCGAAACTTTCTTGCATTTTCTTTTTTGTTTAAAGATTCTCTTCTGTTCTTTCAAGGATCACTTACTTTTTTTTTTTTTTTCTTGAACGCGTTTGGTTCCGTTAATAGAGTAACCGAACTAGGTTCTTTTCTGGAGCGAAGAACTAGAACGTCTCGTTCTCTGTTCCTTCGCAGGAGTTTAAGTTCCGAATCAGTTATTGCTGGTTCCGATCCCGTGCTGGTACAGATTTATTCCGCATTTTGAGAAAAGTTTCGCGTCGGTTCTGTGATTTGGTTGTTAGTTCATGTTCGTTTCGAGTAGTGAATTGTTTTGTTAGAATTTGTTAGTTGTTTTTGTTTTGAAATGGTGAAGTGAATTTAAAGGATAGAGATATAAAGAGAGAGTGTTGTGATAGAAGAGTAATGGATGATAGAGGTGGTTCATTTGTCGCTGTCAGGCGAATATCTCAAGGACTTGAACGAGGCAACAGTGTTTGCCATTCAACTTCTGGTAATTTTGTTCACTACGTTATTTATTCTTTTTATTCTTTTTTGCTTTTTTAAATTTAGCTATTTTAAATTTTATACTCTGTACGAATCTACTTTTCTCAGTTTGGAATCTCTCTCTCTTCTCTATATAGAACTTACTCTTAGGTTTTAGTTTCTTCTTCTTTGGGAATTTCTGATCTGCAGTTTATGATTAAGTTACTTATGATTAGGTTTGAGTACTATCAAAACACTCGCTAGCTTCATGTTTGTTGATTTACAGAATTGTTTTGGTAGGTGACCTTATTGTAAATATTGATACATTTTTTATTGATCTCCGCCCTTCAATTTCGGATCGTAACTGAATATTATTAGGATGTTTTCCAACCTGATAATTTGGAACCGCCACAAGCACGTTTTGGTATGTTGCACAGCGTTTTGAAAAACGTTTGGATTAAAGTTATCATTTTCTATGCGCAGTGTCCATTGTTTGTGCATAATCTGTTTCCACCTTTTCTGTTCGAAATTTTTATGCCTGTACCTGAGTAATAGCATGTTTGGCCGTTGAAATTGCGCCATTAACAGACAGGTTATCTTGGTACAGCCGAGGTTGTGGCAGGATCAGCAGCATGGCTTGGGCGTGGTCTCTCTTGTGTTTGTGCGCAGAGAAGAGAGAGTGATGCCCGTCCCTCCTTTGATTTGACACCTGTCCAGGTTTTCTTCTTTCTCCAAACTATTTATTTGTCTCTGTGTCATTTAAGTGCCATTATTAATGGGCAAAGAAGCTGGTGAGAGGTTCTCTTTTAAGCTTGATTACAATATCTTGAACAGTTGTTTTCTTGCATTCGTTTGAATGCGTGGTTTGAATTGAGTACATGTTAAGGATCACAAGCATCAGAATACAGATGTGTTATCACTGTTATGAAGACTTGTATTATGCTATGATTGTTCAAGATCTCAAAACCATATTTCTTCTTAATCTGTTTTATGCTGCTTCATTAATTTTCAGGAGGAATTCTTGCAGCGATTACAAAGCAGGATAGATGTTGCCTATGACAGTTCAATCCTTGAGCACCAGGTACATGCCTATACCAGTCCAGAACTTATAGCAAAATTGTTTGTCTACTATTAATTTTTCGTGGTTTGAGGCCCGAACTTTTATAAGTCACATGGTCATAATTTGGGAGGTTTGTTGTTAATTCTCATATGTTATTGCCTTAATCCAGGAAGCTTTGAAAGCTTTGTGGATTGCTGCCTTTCCTGAAGAAGAACTTCATGGTTTGATATCTGAGCAGTGGAAGGAAATGGGGTGGCAAGGAAAAGATCCATCAACAGATTTTAGGTAAGCTGAAAATTCGTCTAGGTTACTGGCTTATTTCATTCTCCTTTTTCTCTTTCTCCCTTAGTTGCTGATGTTAAGTTGATGATACTTGATTTTTTGTTAACAGGGGTGGTGGTTTTATATCATTGGAGAACTTGTTGTTCTTTGCTAAGAATTTCCCGGTATGCCTTCTTATGCGTCCTTTGTTCAAAATTCTTGAGCTTTAAGAGCTTTCATTAGTCGTCTTGAAGTTTAATAGGAGCTTAGGCTCTTATGCATATTTTTCCCTCTTAATCAAATGTTCTTAAATCAGTTTCTGGACTATGCTCTCAATTCTTCACGTTTTAGTAATTTTGGAGGTCCTCTAATTGTGGATCAACATCAAAGGTGGAAAGAAAAAAGGCAAATGAATTATAAATTGGATCTCCAATTTCAAGACATTTTTTACATGGCTTAGTTCAGCTAGTGCAAAATTTCAGCGGTGCTTGTTCTAGTGAAGATGGGTGTCCTAAATATATGGAGTATGATGCGAACCTAGTGGTTGTCTATAGTCTATTGTTGCATCTTAATGTGTTTGAATCGTTGCTCTTCATTTTAATGTGAACAGCGGTGGCCCACTGCATAGATTCTATAAGTTTTAGCCCTCTATCTCAGGCTTCATAAGTGTGCTATTTTCTGCACCAGTTAAGATCGGCTTATATCTTACTTTCCAATGCAGACTTCCTTCCAGGATCTTCTTCAAAAACGAGAGGGTGATCGATCAGTGTGGGAATATCCCTTTGCAGTCGCGGGTGTGAATATCACATTCATGCTCATTCAGATGCTTGATCTTGAAGCAGGTCATTTTCTGTATCAGCTGGAATTCTTTGATTCTCTCCAGTTATAGACATCATCTCGAGTGTTCTAACGCCTAAATTTCCGTTTGGTTAATATTTCATACCAACGCTTGCTTTTCAAACTAACCATTTGCCTTATCTTTAATAGATGTAGTGTTACCGTGGGAACATCATGGGTGTTATTTTATGCTATCTAATGTCGTGTTTAAGTAATCAGGAATTGAAAGTTGATCTTTCTGGAGATTGATTTGTGTGCTTCAATTTTGCAGTCAAACCACGTACAATGGTAGGAGCAATTTTCTTGAAATTTCTAACAGGTAATGTTGACAATATCAGTGCGCTCACGTGGGCTGAGAAAATTGGTAGCTCAAATGTATTTTGCTTTTAACTTCTCAGAGAATGAATCAGCATTTGACCTTCTCTATTGCATCACTTTCAAGATGATGGACCAGCAATGGCTTGCAATGCGTGCTTCGTATATGGACTTTAATGTACGTTTCAATCTCCCTTCAAAGTTCCCTTTAGATTAAATGAAAAAGGCTTCCTTGCAGCACGAACAGTTACCGTTCTTATTTTGTTTTGAATTTTGATAACTAGATATTCATGGGTATAAATTGTTGTCGCTGATGTTCCAATAATCAACTTTCAGTTGCAGTAGTCAGCATTTTCAATTCACTTGTTTGAAATGTTCTATAAACAGACTGTCATGAAAGCCACAAGACGTCAACTTGAAAGAGAGCTGTTGTTCGAAGATGTAACACGGTTAGAAGATCTGCCATCTTACAGCCTTCTTACTAGATAGTATAGAGTAGGAGACTTGACTGTCTTCTAACAGCGTCTTGATCGGAACGGTCACTGGTTACGTTTTCTTCTTTTCGGGTTTGCCACCCCCTCTGCTTGTCGTCCTTTGACTAGATGTGTGTACATCACGACATGGCGCTCCTTGTCATAAGATGACCAGAAGCCATGTCAGTGAACTCCTTGTTCTTGGGAAAGGGATTGTTGAGTTTTTCAGGCTTCTTGTAGCGGAAAAAAGATTTTCGACTTGCAAGAATGAAACCACTGATAAAGGTTGTTATTGCGTTTAGGCTTTCAGATATATGTGCAAGAATGACATCTTCGCTTGAGCTTAAAGATTATATAGATATGTTTCAAGTTCATTTCCAGTTTGCCATATACAAATTTCAAATTACTGAACCAGTCTGAGTTCATCGTGAAAATGTGTAATTGCATATGCATAATTTCACTGTCTGTTCTTACTATCATGATATTGAATCAAAATTCGCAAGCTAAGCCGATATATGTAATTTATTTAGAGTTGATTTTCTTTAAAACTTCATAACATTCATAATGACCTCAAAATCCAAGTAACTCAGAACAAACTAAGTTCCAACATAGGAAATTCCAGTAACTTTGGGGAAACACAAACACTGAACTAGGCTTCTTCTGTTCTTAACCAACACTTCACTCATAGATCCAAGGATGAAGGCTGCTCTCCCAGCAAACAGGACCATCTGGGAACCACAGTGCAATTTCCTTCCTGGCACTCTCAACTGAATCACTTCCATGAATGACATTCCTGCAAGAACAATTATCAAAGTTGCAATAAGTGTTTCCGAATCGAGACTAAAGATTCTAATGGTCATCATCCACAAGCTTTGATGAAGAGGGTTTCATTTGCATAAATTTACCTTCCAATCTCAATAGCAAAGTCACCGCGGATGGTTCCAGGAGCCGAGTCTGCCGGGTTTGTCGCACCGATAATCTTGCGGCCGGTAGTAACAACATTCTTTCCCTCCCAGATCATGGCAACAACAGGACCAGAGATGATATAGTCAACAAGTCCATTGAAGAATGGCTTGGCAGACAAATCCTGGTAGTGCCTCTCAGCAAAAGCACGTTCCACAGTGATCATCTTCAGACCTGAACCAAACAACAGATCAGCAATAATTCTGAACTAATGACAATCCCGCAAATCAATTCATAAGAGGACAAAGGAAGTACCTTTAAGAGAGAAACCCTTCTTCTCAAACCTGCTGATGATTTCACCAACCTGAAAACACACCAAATCATGATAAAGAGGTCCAAGAACATACCAATTCATGTCTGATCTTTTCCCAAATCCATATCAGATCAAAAATTTCTAAACTCATGAAGAACCCATGAATCAAAATACAAACTACCAAACTGAAACTTGATAAAGACCAACAATTCAAAGCACACACCCAGAAGACCAGCCACAGTTTAAAGAATCAAACATGAAAAAGTAAAATCAAGGCTTTGAGAAATGGAATAACAAAACATACAAGGCCTCTCTGGACCCCATCGGGCTTGATCATGATGAAGGTTTGCTCCATTTTACCCTCTCTCTCTCTCTCTCTGTGTCGCGTCTTCTCTGAGTTGACGGTCCTAGTACGTAGTGAGAGAGTAACGAGTTCGCAGGCAGTGAACACAGAGATCTTAGCTTTTATACGTCGATCGATGACGATAGAAACCAAGCCCTAAACCTAATTCCCAACGAATATTCGAAAATGGAACATATGCTAAGGGCCTACTCTTATGGAATTTGGGCTCATCGAACCAGATACCATGAAACATACAGAAACATGAGTTCAGTATATCATCGAAGGGTCTTGTCTGAAGTGAACTTGGACCTAGAAAGAAAAGCCCGATTGAATCATCACAGGCTCTAACAAATAGATGAATTCATAGATTCCTGAACTCTAGATGGTTTTGAATTTTCATTTTAAATCCACTAATTTTTATTATTAAAATTTGATAAATTTATTATTTAATTGGTCATTTTTTATAAAATAGTCAGTTTTTATATATCAAAATATACATATTAATGTTTTTTAATATTTTCATTTTTAATTAAGCTTTAAAATTTTCATATAGCACTTAAGTAAATGAATAATATTTAATAAAATAAGGTTATAACAGGGTAATTAGAATAAATAATTTGATTTTTTTTTGATAATTTGTTTTGTTTTGATTTGGACGTATAAAGTTGAGTGGCAAACACGTTCGAAGATAAAGGATTCAGTATGTGGAAGAAATGTACACTTGCGTATTAATTAATGTGTTTCACGTGTGATTTTATGAATTGTGAAGATCCTTGTCCACTTAATCCATAATCACTTACATATTTTTTAATAAATAATATAAATTTTATAATTATTATGTAATATTTTATACATTATAAAATCTAATTTTATTATTTATCAAATTAAAAATTCATATTAAATTATACATAAAAAATTAAATCGTTCAAAATTTTAATTATTTCTAAGATCGGGGCCGATTCATTCACACCGTTAATAACAGTAAACTATTGTATTCAACAGTGAGCTACTGCTTCATGTACCTTTCACCTTTTCTTTTTGGCAAAGGACATACAAATAGTTACACTTTATACTATACATTAATGTGTGCATGAAATCATAACATGTTAGAACCATAGCACTCTATATTCTATATTCTCTTTTGGTATATACCAAAAAAAGAGACTCTACTCAAACTTAAATCAATGGTTTTGAACTTGTAACTTTGCGATTATAAAAGAGCAACTTTACTATTTGCTCCGAAGTCTTACCCTCGCTTGTATTTATGGCAGTATGATAACTATCCTTCTAGTGGGTAGAAGAAAACCGGTGATGACTGACTTGTAATATGTAAGGATACCTTAGTTACGTATCTCGGATCGAACATACGTGAATGAGCAATAAACGAAGAAGTGTAGAAAATATTTGATTTCGGTTCAATAACTTCAAACGAGTTTTTCAAAGCCAAAACGAGCTCGAATCTACCACCATCTTCCCAGGAATCTATCACCGGGATGCGACCAATGTCTTTGTACAGTTTTCTTAAAATGTAAACTCTCTTAACAGGTCAGAGAATCCTTATGCTTACGATTGATATGAGCAACCACAAGAGACCTTAACCTTGATATATAAGATCCATATCGAGCTTCTTATCACAAGATTAATATGAGTATGGTCCATACTAATTGGGATTTTTTTTTTTTACCTGATCAATGATTTAGATCATTTATTGAGCTACTGTATTATCTTTATCTGAATTAAATTATGTAACTTAATCGATAATTTATTTAAAAAATCAAAAAATGTAATTAAATATTATTTAATTTTACAGAAAAAGTCAAAAATATCTAACATGACTTAGTCCTCAAATTATCATAAGTCATATGTTAAAAAACTGAGAGATCTTTATGCCAAGGTTGGTAAAGATTGTGAAGTCTCACCTGTAAGAACGGTAGCTTCAAACTTGCAACCCAACCATAAGCATAACCATATATTCCATTGTTTCTCTGAAACTGAAGCCAAAAACAAAAAGGACTTGAGTGGGGAAACAGACAATGTTAGAGACAGAGTGGGATCCACCAAATTATCTGATGCCTCACTCTATCATCATGAAATTTGAAGAACCCTTTTGAAAATTGATTGAGAAGGCCATGATTGTTGCATGGAATTCAGCATATACAACCCTTTGGCTATCCCTCTCTTATTGCTTCGACTTGTAAATCTTTTTTGGGTGATCTATTCATTACCCTTTTGAACTTTGAATCTCGAAATCATGAACATGTCGGATCCGTAGGTAAAGCTTTTCTTTTTCGTATATCTAATAACAATTCCTCCTCCTTTCTTGGCTTGCTTTGCGTTGCTTAGATTGTTGGTATCGAACCACTTGCTTTCTTACACTTCTGAAAGGTTCAAACGAGACTAGACGACCACTGTATTCTGGTCTTGAAGAGTTTAGGAAGTATAAAACCAGATGGGCCTCAGGAAAACAGGAAAAAACATGAACTGGTCACTAATTTTAAGGATCGAACCGAACAAGCAAAACGTCCTCAAGCACCTGTCATAAGCGAGGTTATTGCACGTGCCAAGTGCTGTTCTTACATGACACAACAAGTTGCTGCTAATTCACATTGATCTGATGTTTGATCTGACATATTCTGCAATTATTATTAGGTACAGAAGCGGTCACTTAGCATCGTCATCCTCACCCACATCCACTGCTTCCTTTCCCTGTTTATCGTTACCTTTTTCTCACCTTAGCATTGGCTTCCATGTATATTCATTCGCTTGATATATGGTTTTCTTGATTAAATACTAATCTTCTCAGCAAGAGATTAAGTTAAGGTATTTAAGGAAAAGAAAAAGGAAGAAGAATCAATTAGTTTTAAGTCTAAATTCAACTTAAACTTCAACCGAAATCTCGCGACCGAATCCAGGAAGTTGGCAGATCATTGCCTCCGCACAACAATGGCGGCTCACGCTTAACCTACTTTCCTGAAACTGATGGTTTGGCACATAAGCTATCTTTATAAGTACTGAGAAGAAGTTAATTAAGTTAAATGGCGATGGCAGAATCATTAATAACTCCATATCTCCAATTGGGGTATGAGCGATTTGCAGGAAACAGGAAGATTCTTTCACTCCAGAGTCGAGAGACTGTGCAGAGAGTTTAAGTGATCGACGAACACAAATTATTTGGAGACATTTCCACAGAAAAAAAAAACCATTTTCTTGTACGCTGATGATGGCTTCAGGGTACGTGCTTATATTAAGCAACTTCATGGAATTATATCCAATTCAACTGGAGTTTATCCTGGAACGCACGTTTTTTCAGTCAGAAAAGAAGATTGGGACCATATCGAAAAACAAGACGAAAAATTAAAAAATATTAAAGAATTTATTAATTATTTATTTTGTTAGGGTATTTATTGTTTAATTTAATCTAATTTCAATTCATATTAATTCTATATGTTTGAGAAAAATTGAAAATTTTAATATTTAATTATCATTTTTTAAAGTTCAGGCTATCAATAAAAAATTAAAACAAGTTCAATAATTTTTTCTAAGTAGGAGACATCGAAAATAGGATTTTATTTTAATCTCTATACTATCAAATAAAAAATCTATTGAATTTGATAATTGAAATTAAGACGAAGACAAAAAAAGAGAATGCAATAATTTGTTTTTAAAACTTTCGAAATTAGTTCAATATAAAAAAGTAAAAAATGATGACATTTTATATGAAAAATGAATTCAAAATTTATATTTAAAAAAAGAGATAAAAACTTTTATAAATATATAAAATTTATTAATCAACTCATAGTTAATGATTTTTAAAATACATTTTTCTAATTTGAAAAGACATAAAAATATTTCTAGTAAGTAATGAATTTTAATTTATGTATTTGATAACATTCAAGACAAGCACAAATATACAACTCTCAAAAATCTTTTTTCCTTTTGGAAAATATACGAGCGAAATAATCAATTTCTCGATATTAGAAAATTCGTAGAATTTTTCCAATGTATCATTTCTGATATTCAATGGAATTCACGGGTATAGGAAGAAGCCTCGTCAAATAGAGATTTTCTGTTTCCTACTCACACGAGCCCATTTCCTTACTTTTCTAACAATTTTTAATTATACTCTTTCACTCCAATATGATATTATTATGTTGATATAGACCGAAATTATGTTATAATCTGATTCTAACTGGTAATAAATCCCGAGACTTTGCAAATGGATAGAAGCCAACTTTTCAAGGTTACGTATTACTGAATTTTTCTAAACTTTATGTGTCGGTAAAATTTGTATTGGGTGTTATTATTGTTATTTTAGTTAATGTTTTGTTTGTTTTTGATAGGAGACGTACACGTTAATACATTGAAGATTCCAATCGCAGCCTAACTCCAAATTTCAACTTGACCTTTTCATACTTTCTGCGTTTTCTAAAGATTTCTTGGTGAGGGACCGATCCGCCATTGATATCTGACAAGGTTGACGAATTTTTCCTCTCTAAATTTCCATTGTCGGCTCAAAAGTTTCAACATCAACCTACAAAGTTTCACAAATTGTATGTGTTGGATAAACTACTTAGTAATTTTTAATTAAAATAATAAAATAATTCTTATTTAAAATTATTATAATAAAACACGTTATGATGTTCATATCAATAAGATTAAAAGATAAGTTACGGTGGAAGAATTGTTGACTGAGAGTAGTAGTTTATATCCGAAATAGCCTCTCTATTACATAAAGTTAAAGCTGCGTATTATCATATTTTTTCAGATCTCGTAATTAAGAGAGATTTCAACTTAATATTAACGAGTGGAATTCTAACTTTGGAATCAAAATTTCCCATTTATTAATAAAATCTTATTAATTTCATCATCTTTGGACTAAGGTAGTTCTTTGTCCAAGAAGTCAAAATTTGTAGTTGTGAGAAGTCCTATAGTTCAAAGATTTGAAAAGATGAGTTTCTTGAGTTTGGTGTTAGTGGTGGTGTTGGTGTTGTGGGGGAAGTTGGGAAGGTCTTTTCTTTGAATCACAACTCACAGGGGTGAGAGTGAAACTTGGAAGTGGAAAGTTGGGAGGAGAGTATGATAGTTTCTTCTTTCTTATCTCTGCTTTTGCAGGTAAGGTTGGATAGACATAAAAGGACACATTTTGTATTGGAATTTGATTTGGCAGGATTTGAGAGGTTGCCATTATATATATATATATATATATATATAAACAATTAAAAAACCTGAATGTAGAACTCAGGGGGGTGTTCACTGGGCTCGCACTGGCATGAAATCTGGGTTATCGCCGTCTCGAGCTCAAGGTCGATTCAAAGGTAGTGTTCGATCTTCTGTCCTCTGCCGACAGTTGTTCTAGGACACCCAACCCAATCGTCCGAGATATACATGAGCTGTTCACTAGAAACTGGACTGTTGCTCATCGACACATCTACCGAGAGAGCAATAGATGCACCGACTGGTTAGCCAAATATGCCGGCAATTTTGACATTAGTGTCCATCATTTTAACACAATACCCGATGGGTGTCACTTGATCCTTTTATAGGATATATCGGGAATTTGTTTCCCCAGATTGAGTGTGTAACATTTTTCGTTTGCGTTCCTTTTTAAAAAAAAAACTTGATCGATTCATCTCAATTGTAAAAATTTAAACCCTTCAATTTTTCAGTTCGGTTTTTAACTTTTTGATTATTTTAATAATTCTTGTTATTAAATACTGGTTAGTTTATTATTTAACGGTCAAATTTTGTAAATTAATTAATTTTTATTTAACAAATTTTAATTAAACTTCGAATTCTTTGATGAATAAAGATAATCTTTTTCAATTATATTTTGAATTCTTTAATTTTATTTAATCTTTAATCGATTTTATGGCATTCTAATATTAATTGAACCTTTGAAACCTGAAATATCTTATCTTACTGGTTTATATATATATAATTATTTTTTTTAATTGTCTATGTCTCCTTTTTTTTTAATTTCCTTTCAACTTCCATTTGACATGGATGGGAAGCTTTCATGTACCCCACTACTCATTGCCTCCCTAGACTTCTGATCTGATTAATCTCTCATGTTTGTTACTTATCTTATGTTTTGTTCATCAATCAGTCTTCAACTTTTGATAGTATATGATATATTATTTTTGTAATTTTGAATTTTTTGTAAATTTAAATAATAGCAATATTTTTAAATAAATGCATTTATAAAAAGATACTTTATATATATAAGAGCTTGTGTCTTGTTCAGGTCTGTTTGTAGCCCCTGATGTTGTATATTAATAATAAAAAACTTAGATAAATATTAGTAATTATTAATACAATTAACAATATAAAACTTATATTAATAAAAATAATATAAGTTAGGTCAATGCAGAAGAAGAAAACTTTCTTCAGGTTAGGTCCCTATAGGTCTGTGTTTCAGCTTTCCACATTTGCTTCAACAAAAAGTACTCAGCCACCCCTCTCACATATATTCCTGACCTTTCTTTTCCATTGCAGGCTGAGTAGCTAGGCTGCTTGAGACATGATTTAATTTTGGATTTAATTTTGTATCAAATTTAATGTTTCGGTTACGATGTTCTTATTATATTATATTAAATCTCACTCACATAATTGAAAAAAATGATTTGATGTAATTTAATTTATACTTTCAAGAGATAATCAAATCTTTTGGACCTACAACCGTATTCTCTTTGTTCACTTCTAATTTTTGTAGATTCTGTTTATTAAATTGTTGGATTTTTATGAAACAAGGTAAGAATAGAATAATTGGAATAGATAATCTGGTCCTGATAATTAGAAATAATATTAAATAATTCCTACGTGATTATAAACTTTTATATGTTCTCAATGTATTAATTAGTTAATTAAATCCCTTCATCATAATTCTTTTTATGATTTTCACAAATTTTTTATAAATTACGACTCGTTTCATTTATAAGTGAGTTTCTTTTACTAAATAAAGATAAGATTGTATATTACTGGATCTTTCCAAACTTTGCAATATTTTAGAATTTAGAGAGATTTTCATTGAATGTTGTTGTTTTTGACTCATATCATTTATAATTATTGAATTAAAATATTATAAAGTTATAAGGGATTGTAATTATTCCAATTTCTAATATATAAAAAAGAATTATAATTTACTGAAATTTAATTTACTAAAAATATAAACAATTTAAGAATTATTTAGATTTGCTTTTGTCATTTTAATCTTCCTACATATATATAATCCCTTAATCATATTATTATTGGCTTTTGCACCATTTCCTAACAAGTTATTTTATAATAAGAAAGCAAAACTATAGAAATGAAAAGAAAATTATAAACAACAATTAGTTATAAAAAGATAACAATTACTAAAAATCATATTAGATTTAAAATTACAAAATTTAAATTTTAAAATT
>JAOSBN010000004.1:843395-877663 GCA_027563595.1 Erythroxylum suave
TTTAAAATTACAAAATTTAAATTTTAAAATTTTAATTTTGATCATAGCTAAAATTAAAAATATTTTAAATTTTAATTTAATAGTTCAATTTATTGAAATTAACAAAAATTTATTTTTTAAACATAATAAACATTAACTACAAAAAATTTCATATTTAAATATATATATATATATTTCAATTTAAATCTTCAACCTTTTATAATTTTGAAAATTTATTTATTTACTTCATTTTCACGTGACTCCTTCAAGTTATTTCAACACATCAAATCTTCTGTTCCAATTATTATTTTCTAACCCTGTTTTATTAAATTTCATCTATATATTTATGTGAGATCTAAGTATATATATAGATGAGATTTAATAGAATATGATAAGAATACCGTAACTAGAACAAGAGATCTGATCCCGATATTTTAGTTCCATTTTTTGTAAGGATTAACTGAAGAATCTACAAAAGATGAGAAAAGCTACGTACATGCAAATGGCTATTTAGTATATCATAGTCATTTCTCAGGTACAAGACTGTTCTATATTATTCCCTTTAGTTATTCGGATACCACTGTGTCTCCATAAGAGAGATAGAGGAACGAGCTACTTACTGTACAAGTCTTTCATTTCTGTGGACTATATACGACAACCCTAGATGAGACCTAGGGAATGAACAAGTTCCATGAAACATTCTTTCAATTCGATGACCTTTACTTGTTGACCAGACTGCACCGCGTGAAACCTAGAGCAGGAGGAGAAGTATATATATAAATAATTACACAGAAGAAAGGAGTCTGTAGTTATGGAGTTAACTAGGGTTGGTGGGGCAATAGAAGGAGAAAGAGAAGTTCCAAATTACGACCTGCAGGTCTCGTTCTCGACTCCACCAGCAATCCAGGAGATGGGGTTTGTGCAGTTTGAAGAAAATCAGGTCCTGAGCTTCTTGGCACCGTCACAGTCTTCTCAGATATCTCAGCCTTTAAACACCACCACAACAACAACCAGTAACACTATAGGATTTGGTCATAATGAGCAGGTAAGTATGTGATTTTGAAGAATCTTTTGGTTGGTACTTCTTTATAACCTTGTTTTTTGATGTTTCTGATACGGTTCTTAGGTAGGGACATTAGATCCAAAAGCCTCTAACGACGAAAATAACTCATGGTATATCATCTTTCTCTTTCCACTTCCTTTTTCTTCTATCTCTGTGGATCGTGCGTGAAAGTGTTTCAACTTTTAGCAGCAAACACACGAGCAATAGTTTTATAAGAATCACCAGATCCATCTTCAAATTACACGATTTATTTTCGATTCCCTAAAACAAAAGGCTTGAGGATCTGAAATTTTGCAGGTGGAGGAGCTCTTCCTCTGATAAGAGCAAGGTGAAAGTGAGAAGAAAGCTTAGAGAACCAAGGTTCTGCTTCCAAACTCGGAGCGAAGTAGATGTTCTTGATGATGGTTACAAATGGAGAAAATATGGACAGAAAGTCGTCAAAAACAGTCTTCATCCAAGGTAATCTTTTAGTTTCTTTGTCCTCTCTGCATATACTACTTTTATCTCGCTTCATCCTTCATCATAGACTGATCTGCAATTGTGTGGTAGAGCTTGCATGGAGGTTAACTTATTACCAAAGTGCAGGTTAAGTATAGTATAAATCATTAAATTAAAAGGGTTCGAGCACTTAAATATGCAGAAACGGAAAACAACCCCTCCATGATTAGAGCTGAAGAAGAAACATGGGCTTCGTAAGAGAATATTTGTAGTACACTATATCAGCAATACAGGCTGCTTTGATTTGGTCGTTGGTGGAAGTGTCAGGAGGAACAGTGAAACCTCCTTCTAATAGAAGCAAACCCTTTGATCGAGGAGATGGTTCTGTTGATTCTCTTGGTTATTGGGCCGTACTTGTATTTGACATTATTACTCCTACTTTTGTTTTCTATATGCACTACGTTAACACAATTTTCCAAACTACTGCATAATGTTAGGGAAATAGAGAATCAAATGACACATCGTACCTCTAAACTTCATGTCATGACAACTAACTAAACTTGATGAAATTAATCACAAAAGCATTTGGAGATTCTTGTTAGACAAACCATTACCCTAAAGGATCGTTTCACTTGACTTAAAAGATGTTCTTCGATGTGTTTGGTGCCCTTTTTTGCTTCTGTAGTCTCACTTTGCCCTAGAACATAGCTTTCATATATTATGTAAACAGATATATCATTTGAAAATGTATTTGAAACTAGTTTGATGGAAATAATGTTCTTCTTCTCCTGATGTTATATATAAAAATACTCACCAAAGGGTTCTGTTGTTTCAGCAGTACTCATGAGCTATTTGTGGATAGTTCAGGAGTCCTTAGGTTGTCATTTATGCGACAATGGAATACCTGAAACTATAATATAATCTTCATTCAAGCATGTTTTAGCTTGTATCTATCCATCCCCTTACTACTATGAATCTTTCCATTGTTAGTTTGAGATATGTAGTTTTTGATTTCGGTATTTGCTTTGAGATCTTGAACTATGTCATCTTAAAATTATATTATATTGCATTTGCACTTAACTACTCAAGTTGATATATACTTCCATGATGGGTACATGTCTGAGCAGAAGCTACTACCGATGCACTCATAACAACTGTCGAGTGAAGAAGAGGGTGGAGAGATTATCAGAGGACTGTAGGATGGTGATAACAACCTACGAAGGTAGACACAACCACTCTCCATGTGATGACTCGAACTCATCCGAACACGAATGCTTTACATCTTTCTAGCTAGTTGTTTGAACCAGAAAACAAAAAGAAACTTGTTGTTGATGATGATTATACTGTTATGAGCTTGTCTAGATTATATCCGAGATTGTGGGGGCATTTTTACCTCTCATAGATCGACCAAACTAAGTTGGAAAAAGGTGACCTTATCGTATAGATACTTGAAAAATTTGTATGTGTTTGTAATTTATTGGTCTTGTAGTAATGAGATTAGTAAGAAATATAATGCTGTTCTAAGAAATTCATGAGTATATTGATCTGGAAAAGTATATTATTGCTTTGTCTAATCTTAGAGAAGTGGATAAACAATTGAAGATGGAGTTTCTAAACATCTTTGTAACATGAAACTGAACATTCTTTTTGGATGTCGTATCATCGCACCCAGTCCAAAATCTCGCATTAAAGCAGATTTAGGAAGGTCTGATTGTACGCAATCTTATCCCTACAGAGTAGAGAAGTTGTTTCCGACTTTCCGGTCTTTTTGGATGTATGGAAAGGAAAGAAACTACATACCATGTAAAGAAAGAAACATGTCTGAATCACCAAAGATGGATCAACTAGAATCTATAGCCATTGATACATGCAATTAACGTAAAACACAGTATTGCCAAGTTAGTCACTTGTATTTGGAAATTCAGACGATATAGAACAGAGAAAGAGAGGGAAGAAAGTGTTCTGATCCTGTTTTACATGTTAAGTACATGTTTATTTTTCTTATACCATTTTATAGAATTAAAAAGAAAAAGTTATCTAACTGGTGATTGGTGAATTTTAGTGAAGCGTAAATAATAAAAATATAATTTTAAGGGTTATTAAAAAACTTTCAAACTTTACTCGATTTTGTAATTATAGTCTGAACTTAAAAAGGTGACAATTAAATGCTCAAATTTTTAGTTTTTTGATCTTAACTTGACTTTAGTATTTTTGATTAACATTGTTGACGTAGCTTGCCACATAAGACAAAAATCCTAAACACTTATATAGGTCATACTTAATTAAGTTTAACTAAACTGCATCATTTTATGATTGAAATTCCTAAATCAAACTCAGTATCTAAATAGCTAGAATCGAAAATCCTAAATCAATTCGTTCTCCCACAGAAAGAAAGAGGGCCTAGGGTTATAAATTGGGATTTCATTCATATTGTAAAAATTTGTGTTATTGTCGTCTTGCACTAGCATAATAGAGTGTCGTTGTTGTCTGGCATTGGAACGACATAGTTTGATTTAAAGTTTTGAATCACAAAATAATGTAGTTTAGTTAAACTTAATTAAGTTTGACGCGTGTATGTATTTAAGATTTTTGTTTTATGTTTAATCAAGTAGTTTAGTTAAACTTAATTAAGTTTGACGCGTGTATGTATTTAAAATTTTTGTTTTATGTTTAATCAAGTCTAACATCAGTAAGTGCATAAGGTTTCTTTCTTACACGGCCATATAAGATGGAAATAAAAGAATTAAAAATTTGAGTATTTAATTGTCAATTTTTTAAGCTTAACCGATAATTACATAATTAAATAAAATTTGAGATTATTTTTTTAATCAACCTTAATTTTAAATAAGAATTTCTTTATTTTGTAGTGATAATCATTAAAAATTTTACCAACTACTGATCGTGTAATTAATATCATTATTGGTAACCATAAAACAAAACGTCCCTGTATAAAGGGAGTGTTTCAAGATGTGATGATCTATATTAGAAAAGTTCTTTATTGAGTTGCATGTCAAGAATCTAACATTGGCAAATCCTACTTCGAGCAGTCAATCGTCTCTGCAAGCACCTTTAAGAGTAAATTAATACAATATGTTTAGGCACTTAGCCTTGTAATTGCTTTGACGAGTACAATCATTGGCATGACCTCAAGTTAAGGCATCTTAGTTTTGCAGGCCCAGTATAGGCTCGTATTTGTACGGCCATTTGTTCTTGACCCACCATCACTACCCCCAATTTGTCAGAGATGGGAAGCACAACCCCACAAGATGATGCACAAAGCCTGTGTGAAACCCTTTCACCTCTTGGCTTTCTTATGGTTTCTTTTCCAGAATAACAATGGCTTCAAAGTTTTCAGAATTGCTACATGGTTGTGGTAAACACACATAGCGTAAGATACAGGCAAGTAAGCTTTGTCGCTGCTCAAGGATAGAACCTCTAATCCGCACACTTTACTGAATCAATAATCAGGAGACGACGAAAACATTTAACAAATAAAAAGGTCGTTCAAGTTCATTCAAAAGAATGGATAACAGATGCAACAATGCGAATTACATATTACCATTCCTAATTTGTACAGGCACCAAGTTCGATCAAATCTAGTGTCTTCTTGCAACAGTTTCAGGACTATAGGAGGATGGTCTAGCAAAGAAGAGTTTCTTTCAAACTCCACGGATGTAACGGAAAGCAGATAATTTGGCAAGCCAAATAGCACTCACTCGGTGTTTTTCCTTTGTCTCAAGAAGAGCAGCAACCGTTCTTCTGTGCAACGGGCTGTCCTTTGATTTGCACCGTTGGAGGTGTCGCGTTGTTAGCTGGTTGACTCGCCATTCTGCATGAATAGAAAACTTTTGATATATCGCATATAAAAAGTGAAAGTGTGTAGTGCCAATTTTAATGTTACAAACCAACTTTCATATGATGTATTTCGTATTTTAGAGGGCTTGAAGGAATTTAATCACAGGGGCCCTAGTTACGTATGCTCCAATGTATCAATGAAGTTCATTTTCGTCAGACCAAAACTCATCATTACATTCTACTTTCCCCAGTTGTATACACAAATTTCTTGATTATTATACCGGTCAAAATGCTTGAGTGAATAACGAGTGAAATCATAGGACAAACCACTACTTTCTAAGCTCTCCAAACTGAAGACCTTACTCTGTCAACATAAACACAGAATCATACCTATCCTTGATTGCAGAGGCCATAGCCATGAAAGCTTGCTCTACATTTGTTGCATCTTTGGCACTAGTTTCCATGAAAGGAATGCCAATTTCATCTGCAAGTGCCTAAACAAGAACACAAAACAATAACTATAAGGTTAGGAAACATTTCAATCAACGTGACACTCGCAATTAAACAAGAACACAAAACAATAACTATAAGGTTAGGAAACATTTCAATCAATGTGACACTCAGCAACAGTTAGTTATGTATAGAGGTAATACCTTTCCTGCTTCATATGATACAACTTTATTTGCAGTGAGATCAGACTTGTTACCGACCAAAAGTTTGTTCACGTTTTCACTAGCATAACGATCAATTTCACTCAGCCATTGCTTGACATTATTGAAACTTTCTTGGTCTGTCACATCATAAACAATCTACCACCAAAAAAGAGATGTTATGGAGACAGTCGATACAGTGTAAAAATATGATGACAAACCAAAATTAAATGAGATTACGTACTATGATACCATGTGCTCCACGATAGTAGCTGCTGGTTATTGTCCTAAACCGTTCTTGCCCAGCAGTGTCCCACTGCAAAGAAACCAAATGGAAGCTAAGAACTGATTCATGATGATTGAGATAAAGACATTGTAGCAACCAAAATGCAAATTCACCAAATACAGGTATAAAATCCATACAATTTGAAGTTTAATGGTCTTTCCATCTTGCTCCACAGTACGTATTTTCTACCAGGAAGAGAAAATAAAAAAGATAAGAAATAACATAGACAAATGGAAACCAATGCTGGGAAAAAAATAAGAAAGCAGAATTTCTAGAAAGAGAACCACAAATGGCTACTTACAAAGTCAACACCTATGGTGCTTATGTAACTCTCTATATATGAGTCATCCTGCATTGAAAACATTATTCAGTCCATCAAAGTGTACAACAATTAGCTTGACATATCATCAGCACCCTGCATTTGCAGACATATCTAAAAATTTGAATGTATCTAATTATTTCTTGAAAGCTATCATTCAATCTCCCTGCGACATTCTATAAACAGTCCTACAAACCTACCAGCAATCTTTTCTGGAATGAATACCCAGTTCTAGAAAACAGTTTCATATTTCGGGCACAAGATTAACCTACTACCATAATCTTTTCAATAAAAAATCAAGGGATTTAGTCCTTCAAGCTTCAATTTTAGTATAATTTTTTAAATTATTTGTGACGAAGTAAAAAAGTACACACATTATATTCACATACAATTCGAACTTAATAGATCGCATCTTCATGCTTAGTAACCAAACTGTCATCTTTCTAATCCACCAATAATCACGAACAACATAGTGAAACCACCAGCACCCACTTTCTGTAGTCATGAAGGCCCCTGCTTGTGGTACGTCAGTAAGATTTTCCCGAAACTTTCAGGAAAGTATCAAATTCATTTATGCATACAAATTGAGTTCCATATTAATAAAATTTTTATAATCTGGGAATTGTTAACAGGTACCAAAGTCCTGTAAAATTGAATTACATTTCTGAACACAATCACCAGGTCAATTATTCACTAACGATCACCAATTCAGGGTACTCAGCTCACTCAATACATAAAATCATCATCGTGGATTCTGATGAAGCCAACTACTGTAAAGGATTCCTAAGGATCTTGCACTCTTAATCAACATTTTAACATGGACAATAACTCAATCTCCCAACCAAACAAAAAAATGACCAGCTTAATGAACAGAAAGGCAGCCTGGATACTGCAAAAGCTTATGTATAAAACAAACTAGAATAATATTTTAATCACTCAGGTTAAGTAGAAACAGAAGCTAGTGAAAAGAAATTGATTAACCACAGATACATAATTCATAATAAATTTATGCTAGGATCATACAGCAAATCTGAGGAGAAGACAGGACTTGCCAACGCCAGAATCTCCAATAAGAAGAAGCTTGAACAGATAATCACTGCGAAATATGTCAAGGAAAAGCGTGCATATTAGGTTCCCAAAGTTGAAATACGAAAGACAATCAAACCAAAAACATGCACTCAAGAGAAAATGAAAACAATAAACAATCCATCCAATAACATTATTTTCCTCTAATAGTCCATTATTTTCTTAGATCATAACTCTAAACCTTTCTATTACAAAAATTGTGAAAAACCCAGAGATCAAATTGATAGTTCGAGAAACGACCGATTAGGAGTAAATACGTGTCACTAGCTGACGACAGCACAACAAACTTGGGCTTTCCACGATAAAAAAACATTACTAGGCATAAACGTGATTAGCAAAAGCAGAATCAAATTGGATCTAAACTCAATCAAATGGATCTAAGAAAACTCAACGGGCCATCCAATCGATTATCAGGACTAGATTTATCGCCAGAAAGAGTCAAAGACTCTTAACTCATCAATCGAAACCCTAACAAACCGTATATGCATCAAAAGGATATACATCCATAGAGAATTAGAGCTACGAAGAAATTATGATTGAATTGGAACTTACTATTCAGTAGTCATGGTAGCGATACGTGTCGGCACCGGAGTAGAGTATATCTCCGGTGAAATTATCACCGGCAAAAGCTTCCAAATCAAGAACTCTCCGCGAGGGAATAACTGACAAGGGGAGACGCAAGGAGGTGAACAATGTAAAGAAAAGAAAAGCAAACAAAAGCAAGTGTGAACATATATATATATATATATATATACACAATAACTTAATGGTCAAGAACCGAATGGTTGTTTGTCTTATTTGAGAATATTAGGCGGGTTGACAAAAGTGCCCTTTGAATCAAGCTCGAACCTTTTTGGACAAAATTTTAAGTTTCGTTGAGTTGAATTTGGATTATTCTGTTCTACACTTCTACTACATGAATTTGTCAAGCAAAAAGCTTTTAATTTTTAAAAATTAAAAAGTATATATTAATTAAATTAGATTTAGGCCCTGTTTGGCAAACGGAGGCTTGCATTAACTATTAGCTGATAGCTAATTATATCAGCTGATTTGACTCATAGATAACATCAGTTATTTATTAAAGATTATTAAAATTAGTTATTTAGTATTAGCCGTTGATTTGTAAAATAATTATATGATTTTAAAAAAATAATAAAAGCATGAATACTATATTTCGTTGAATATTTTTATAAGAATTTAAATTTTAGATATTTAATTTTACAAAAACTAAGTTTATGACTTTAATAAAAAACATAATAATAATAATAATAATAATAATAATAATAATAATAATAATAATAATCTAATATTAAATTCTTTATTAATATAAATGATGTAGCGAATTATATCATATTAGCATTTTTCATATAATATGAATAAATTTCATTATTTAATAAATTAAAATATCTATAATTGCAGTATGACACAAATACTTGTTATATACTAAAAATATTAATTTGATGTAATTGTTTATGTTCAAAAACTTAATATTAAGATATTTTTAAATGCTAAATAATATTATAAAATTAAATAAAAATCAAAAAGTTTAATTAACCCTTTTATTATATTCTTCCAAACTTTAGTAAGATGAAAAAATTCAATTTTGAAAATACGCAGAACAAAAGTAGAAAATAAAGCATAGGACAATATTTTTATTAGGCAAACAGCTAACCTCAAAATCTCATCATATAGAGCTTTTAAAAATAAGATTATTGAAACTAAATAAGTTAACTAATAAGTCATTCACCAAACACATTAATAGTTTTTTAAGATGGTCAAAAAATTAACTTTTAATCAAAAAATTAAAAAACAACTAAAAAAATGTTTGTCAAACACCTCGTTAGACTAACTTGGGGTTACCTAAATCCGATCATATTTAAGAATGTTAATTTGAACTTGGGCTAATTTTGACCCTGGTTAATCGGGATTCAGACTCAAGTGCTTGAACCCAGATTAATCCGTTGCCAAGCGTACTCATGTCGTCAAAAACATTTTTATAGCATTAAAATTTTAAAAATTATGTTAAGCTTCTATTAAAATTTTTTTATTTATACATATTTTACGTATAATACATTTTAATGTTTTAAAAGTCAAACCGATTTTAACAATAAAAATTTTGAACAGATCAATTTTTTATTCGGTTTTTAAATTTCCCGTTTAATTTAGTTTGGTAGTTTTTATTGAAAAAAACAATCAATTTATTAATTAATCAACTAATTTTTATAAATTAGAATAAACTAATTAATTTTTATTTAACATTTTTTAATTAAATTTTAAAATTTTTAATAAAGATAATTTTTAAATTATTTTTTAAAATCTTCAAATATACTTAATCTTAATGGTTTAATATATATTAAATCTTTTAAATCTTGAAATTATAACGAGGCCCAATGTTGAACACAACTTTTGAATTGAGTTTGGTTTGAACAAGCCACCATTTTCGGCCTACCACGAAAGACCCAGTTAACGAGCTCCTCCACTTGGAAACGTGATCCGACAATGAACTTTCGTTAAATCTTGTTCCTTAACTATCCCAGAAAAGCCCACAAAAATGGCCCCGACCGTGTAGAAACACCTTCCCTCTTCACTTCTACCTCCCCGTTTCGTGTTCAGTGCAACAATGGCTTCAAGATCATCTCAGTTTCTACATGTTTATGGTAAAAATGCGGACTTAGCTAGATACATGAAAACCGTAGCTTAGACTGCTTTTTCTTGGAGATTCTTGGTTCATCGATGGTTGAATCGTAACGGGCCTTTCCTCAATTTTTTTTAAGGCTACGATTTGATACTAGGAGCAATAGCTGCGTTTTACGTGTTCAGTGTACCCTACACCAAGGTTGAAGAAAGCTTCAATGTTCAGGTGCTCCTGTAATTTTACTTGGCTTGTGGATTTTGTGTATATGAGAAGTTAGAAACTCACTCCTTGAATTCTCTGATTTTAAATGAGTATTAAAGATTGAACTTTTCAAATTTTAAGAAGCAGAGAGTGGTCTGCCTTTGATTATGTTGTGCAGTTACTTGAACTGACGATGCCAGAATGTACTAAGAATTTACTTTCTTTTTTGGTGTTATCTGTCCTCTAAATAACTTGTGTGATGACTTGTTAATCTTGTGTTTATTTAGGCAATGCATGATATTCTTTACCATCGACACCAATTGGAAAATGTAAGTTGCATATCTTTATATCTTCTTTCTTTCCCAGTGGAAATATGTACTTCTGGACTGAGCTTTGTCCTTTTTTTTTTCATTTACATCTGGATTTCATCCGTCTTAGTATGACCATCTGGAGTTTCCTGGAGTTGTTCCTCGCACTTTCATTGGTAAATCTCAATCCCTTTTACACTGAATGCAGTCTTGTTAGGTTAATTTCGAATTTGGGTTTTTGATTGAATCTTTGTTCCACTGGGATTGGCTTGTGAGTTCTGATATCTTCGTTTTCCATGCAGGAGCTTTTCTGGTATCAATGGTAGCATCTCCAATTGTATTAACTATGAGGCTGCTGCAATTTCCAAGAGTGTATGGACTCATTGTTGGTTAGTTATTTGCAGACCTTACTCTCAGTTGGAATCTAAAGTCTTCTTTTTTAAGTTTGCTTCTTTGTTATATTTTCTTTCCTCATAAGTTGCATGTACATCATGCCTTATAGGGTATTATTCTTGCCACCTTTGAATGTATGATCAATTATTTTTGGTTTTGCTGCTAGTTCGTCTAGTGTTGGGTTGCATCATACTGTCTACACTGAGGTTCTTCCGTCTCCAGGTATTTGATCTTATTGTTCAGTTAGGTCGGGCTTCCAGTTTTCACTTCGTCAAACAGTACGTTCTTGTGGCCATCCATTAGTGGTCAATGTCATGCAATCCATAATTATGATATTAAGCAAAAAATGTTGCTTTCCTTTTGAACAGGTCAGGACTAAATTTGGTCGACAAGTAGAAGCTTTCCTTGTACTATTAACTGCTGTACAGTTTCACTTGCTGTTCTATTGCACACGTCCTCTTCCAAACATATTAGCTCTTGGCTTAGGTGACTACTTTTTCTGTTTAACTTTGGCTTGTGTGTTGTGGTTTAGTACCACTCCGATCTCATTGGTTATGAGCTTTACACCATCCTTGGATCGTAGAGATTTACTGATGAATCGTTGATAGTCAATACTCTTTTCCCTTTTCTGTTTGCTATGTAGTGCTAATTGTTTTTAGGTAGTCATAGTTGATTGTTTTGTTGCTTATGCAGTTAACTTGGCATATGGATATTGGTTGAAGGGAAAGTTTTATTCAACATTAAATTGTCTGGTATGTGCTCTGCTTACATTTCCGAAATTAAATCATGTGCATCCTGTGTTCAGTTATCAGGTTGACAAGCCCTTATGTATCATTTGTATTGTTGTAATGATTCCCTTTGCGATCATATTGTTATCAGATACATACCCTTATTGTAACTCATTTTTCTATCAAGTGGTTTGTTCATAACTTCTCAAGATCTTCTCATTCCCTTGTTTGGGTGATCAGATTATTGCCACAGTCATGTTTAGATGTGATACGCTGTTGCTTCTTTGCCCAATTGTGCTGGAGCTTTTACTGGTATGTTCATACTTTCTGCTGGCCTTCTTTGGCAACCTATGTTTTATAAAATAATTATGCTTCTCTTTTGTAAATCTTCTCACCATTTTTTATCTTCATCTGGTATATTATCATCCACATAACAGGTGCATTTTTGTTTACTTGCTTGGATACTTATCTACAGTAGCATCTTGTTTAAGTACAGACAGGGTGCATTAGTCAACTTCTTTATTTTAGTATTCGATGATGTAATCTTTTAGTTGACACACACGAGCATTGGTGCCAATTGTAAAAATTTCAGCCGCTTGATTTCAGACCAGATCTATTTCAATATGGGATGCTATTAAATACTGCATGGGAGTTGCACTGCTGTCTGTAGGTTCGTTTCTTGTTTTATATGCAATATGTAAATTCATTTGAATATAAGCACGTTAATTTTTTTGTATCTTCAATTTCTGAATTCACTTGGCTTCTGTCTTTCACCTCTACATGAAATCCTTATCAGTGCAGGTCTTACCTTAGTGGTTGATTCACTAATGTGGAAGAGATTAGTTTGGCCTGAATTTGAAGTTTTGTGGTTCAACTCTGTACTAAATCGGAGTTCTGAGTGGGGTGTATCCTTCTGTCCAGTGTGTTGTTTCATTTCTTGTGAAATTGAATATGAACGGCATTTTCTGATTGAGTGATCATCCACTGAATCCCAAGGTTCTGAAAGTGTGATCTTTACCCAAATTTATATATATGTATAGTGTCTTCAAGTAAGATGTGAGCCAGTGTTCCTTAACCTTTTTTCTTAGACGCATCCCTACCACTGGTACTTCACTTCTGCTCTCCCTCGTGCATTGCTTGCTGCATATCCTCTTTTTTTGGTGAGTCTTGGTAGTAATGTTTCCACAATGTGATTAATTGATTGGTTTTATCCTTTTCATGTACTGCTTTAAAAATACAAATTTGATTCCTTCTTGATCATACATCATAGCTGTTGAATACTGTCTGATGATGTCCTTAACTGTTTGCTGATGACTGGTGTTGGTTGTGGCTACTTCATTTTCCCCAGAGACTAAACTACTTGCACTTATTTGGGTACCAAGAATTGGAATTCAAACTTCTTTTTCTCACGAGTGTTTGTTGTTATAAGTCTTGCTTGTTACATTTCCTATTTACTGATTTCTGGCATCTGTTCAAGTCCTAAAGCAGTAAGGCAATGTCCGTATGTGGACCAGTTATGTCTTCACTTAGCAGGCTTTGCATTACTTTCTCTCTCTTTTTTTTATATAATTTCAATAAGATTTTACTTCTTTCAGCTTGGGATCTTACTTGATCGGAGGGTCCTGTACTTTGTACTTCCAGTTCTTTCGTTCATCGTGCTTTATTCAAAGCTACCACACAAGGTATATACACATGTTGTCTGACCTTTTTTTTATATATTCCGAAGATAAATGTATATCTCTTGGTGATGCAGGAACTTCGATTTATTATCAGTTCAGTTCCGATATTCAACTTATCTGCGGCAGTTGCAGCTAGCAGAATGTATTGCATACGTTTGTTGTCATCTTTTGCCAAAATGATAATATTCAAACAGCAATCGGGAATAACTCAACCTTTTCTCCGAACTTAGTAGCTAACTAATTTCCCATTTCTTCTTAACCTCTGCAGCTACAACAATAGGAATAAAGTTTCATGGAAGTTGCTGAATCTCATCACTTTGGGATTGCTTGTGATCAGGTTAAATTTTTTATTTATATTGTTCGCTGAGATGATTATGTGCGAAACTCCTTTGTATACTCATTCTAGATTGTGTAGCCTAGGGTGCACTACAGTGACTTTCATGGCATCATATGGAAATTATCCAAGCGGTCATGCTTTAAAAGAGTTGCATCGTATTGGTGAGTCTGCTCCCCTATTTCATGCACATGCACAATTCCACATCTCCTGCATGCCACACAAATGCACCATTGCTCTGTTGATGGGCTGGCTGAACCTTGGAACCCCAGGATTGGTTCCTTTTGTTACTTTGTGAAACAATTTTCAAATAATTGATTTAGGTGATATTAATTTCTGAAGTCAGTTCTTACCTGAGAGATGACAACTAAGTATGTGATAGACTTTCATATATCCTTTTTTGTCTTTGTATCCTTTTTTACATGCTCCTACTTATGAATATGCTTACCTTTGGGAAAAACAGAACTAATTTTTGAATTGTCTTCGAAGGTCGTCTTAATAATAATGAGGAATGGTGGGTTCATATCGACACATTTTCAGCAATGAATGGAATTTCCCGGTTTTGCGAAGATGGTTCTCCGTGGAGGTACACTTCTTTTTCTTCTTCTTCTTCCTCACCCTTGTCCTCCTCCTCAAGTGATTGTTTCATGTTATGCAGGTATTCCAAAGAAGAGGCCATCTCTCTTGAAGAATTTTCTCTCAGAAATTTTACTTACCTTGTGAAGTGAGTATTTCTTTATCCTATCTGATTTCCCTTGAGATCAACCCGGAGGATATAGGACTAAAAAGTTTGTAGATCAATCTATTGACTTCATTCTTTCGTTCCGTATGTCTATTAGCGAGCACTCCAGTGTTGATGGATACGAATGCTTATTCTCGGTAAGCAGCTTCACAAGGATTCGGCTTCAACATAAAATTCCACCCCTTGTACTGGTAAAGATCAAAAACTCTACTTCTGCAGTTGCATCCTCTGGCTTATACTGTATGGTGACAATTGATGATATCGTCTTGCAGGTTAAAGAGCCAAAGGTATTCATTCATGGAAGTAAAAAGGTGAAGGAAATCATGCAAAAGAATTGGCCATGGTGCTCTTAAAGTCTTCTGAGGAAGCTCCCACTTCAATGAGATAGGAGTTTGTTTGGCTGAGAATACTGGGATACCCAGAACATGTGTATCCTTGTTCACCAAGCCATGTTAGAGAACTGTAGAATGAGTCATTGTTGATTTGATTATAGTTAATGGCATGCCTCAACTCTTGTTAGTTTATAGGTTGGTTTGAGACAGGAATTTGTGGTTTTTCTTTTTGTGTTTTTAGTTCATTGCCTGTTTTATATTGTATTTATTAAGTATTTATTTTTTATTATTATCATTGTCTTTTTTTTTTTCTTGTGGGTTATTCTGAATTACCTTTTCTACTAGTTAAGAATAAAGGTGCATCCTACTAAACTTTTCGAGATTTCACGTATCAACGAACTTTTTGTCACATCAAATTCTCTGTTCCAGTTACTCTGTTTCAACCCTGTTCTATTAAATTTCATCTATACATTTATGTGAGGTTTATGTAAATGTGTAGATGAGATTTAATGAAACATGATATGAACACCATAATTGAAACGAGAGAGAAGATCTGATCTCGCTTTTGGTTGGATTGTCATGAACACCATAATTGAAACGAGAGAGAAGATCTGATCTCGCTTTTGGTTGGATTGTTAAAATAGGAGGTAATTTGAAATTGCGTAAAGTAATTTGTAAGTTACTTGTATTATATGTCTAAATGTACAAAATAATTTATAAATTATTTGCTAGATAAGTCAAAAACTTTTCATTTTTTGAATAATAACTCACATTCAAACTCAATTTTTGAAAATGACAAATTAACGTGGGCTCAATCTTATTTAACTTAAAATTAATGGATTAAATAAATTGGTTTTGGGCTTAATTGTTCGATTTAAAACATAATTATAAATGTAGTTTCAATAGGACGAGTTGATATGTCAATTTTAAAAAAATAATTTTTAAATAAAAAATGTAAAATAATTGTTTTTATTAAGTTCAGACTTGAACTGCCTAATTTCAGACCGTCTGAGACCTAACTATTTTAAGTAAAATAAATTTGGACTTGAACAGTCCTAAATTTGGACTCATGGACCGACGTATTATCATCCCTAATTTTCAATGCACCTTAAATTATCACCTACACTTTGTATTTTATTTTGAAATGTATGGAATGATAACGGATTTAAAGTCGTTATTAATATTTTATAGGCTCGGAGTAAAGTAAGAAAAAGTTGGGACGTTTTTGATATTTTACGGACATTGGGTAAAAGTAAGAAAAAGGTTCCTATTTTTGCCTATTTTTAAGTCATTACAAAGAATTAAAATAAGTAAAATATGAGCCCAGTAGACTCTATTTTAATTTATTTTATTTTTTATAAAAATAAAAATAAGTCATATTTTATCATTTATAAAGATGGGTCCTAGGCTGATGCTCACCCTACCTTTGCTTAGGGCCGACCCTAAACGGATTGGGTTTATTTTTAAAAAAAATTGGGTTTGAAGTTTATTCAAATTCTTAAATTTTAAAGATGGATTAAATTAGAAGTTTAATATATTTTTAACTATTAAATGAAAAGATATAGTTTTGTTTATATCAATTTAAATATATTTAAATTATTTGAGTTAATTAAATTAATATTTTAAATTGAATTTGATTTAAAATTCAATAAATTCTAGTTTAAAATATTAATTTAAGGTGGAGCTAAAATTGCCTTTTGGATTTATATTTTGTTTGGGACCTGAAAATAGAAAATATAAATGTAATCTAAACGAAATAAAACTATCTGAGAAGGGAGTTATTGGTAATTACGAGTAGCTTTATCTTCAGAAAATCCACAATGAACTCAAAGCCAAAACCTCTGCTCCTCCTCCCGTGCTCTGAACTTAAGTCTTCAGAGCGCATAAGCCCTAAAGCAGAAAATGCTTCTGCAGCCTTCAGTCCACCACCAAAAGGTGTATCTTTCGTCATCATTCTCGTGCTCTCGACCCCTCAGTTGCGATAATCCCCGTTGTGCCCTTCCCCGGAGCTTAAATTATCAAAGACTCCCTGTTGTTTGTTCAATATCTCAACGCAGCAGCTATGGCACTGTGGATTACGAGAGGAAACCCATAATCAAATGGAACGCTATCTATAAGAGGATTTCTTTGATGGAGAACCCTGAGTTGGGTTCTGGGAGTGTGTTGGATCAGTGGGAGCTTGAAGGCAAGAAGCTCACAAAATGGGAGCTTTGTCGTGTTATTAAGGAGTTGAGAAAGTTCAAACGTTACAAGCAAGCTCTTGAGGTATAATTAGGCGGAAAAAAAAAAACTTTATTTGGCTTCTTTGCGATCGGTTGTCTGATAGCTCTCTATCGCCCTTTTTGTAGCACTAATTGGTCGTTGTACTGATGTGATTTTTGGTTCAATTTGGAAAAGTTCGAGTTCTTGAATTCTGAGTTTGCTTTTTAGAGACTTTGAATATTAACAAATCAGAGTAATCTTCTCTTAGATTGTGCTCTTGACCAGGGCTTTGGTTCTTAGTTTGCTTGTGTTCGTATTCATGGGTGTCTGATATATTGAGAAACATGGTATTTTAATGACCATTATACTGAAAATATTGAATTCTGTTTTGGGTGGTGTAGTTTCCAGGAAAGAATTTCAATTTTGTTTGTTTTTGGTACCTCTTGATCCAAAAGTTTTCTATTTCAGTCTCTTGGTATGTTGCTAATGGTCTTATCACTTATGCTACTATTTATTCTTCCGGCTTATTGTTCACCTCAAAGCTTACCATCAGATTTCATACAGATTTATGACTGGATGAGCAACAAAAGAGAGAGATTTAGATTGTCTCCCAGTGATGCCGCAATTCAACTAGACCTTATTGCCAAAGTGCGTGGAGTTTCTGCTGCGGAAAGTTTCTTCATGACACTTTCTAATGTCTCAAAGGACAGGAGGATATATGGAGCTTTACTAAATGCATACGTGCGAGATAAAACGAGAGAGAAGGCTGAATCTCTGATTGAGAAAATGAGAAATAAAGGTTACGCCACACATGCACTTCCATTCAATGTCATGATGACTCTTTATATGAATCTGAAGGAATATGATAATGTAGACAAGATGGTTTCAGAAATGATGGAGAGGAGCATAAAGCTTGATATCTATTCCTACAACATCTGGTTGTCATCTTCTGGATCCCAAGGATCCATAGAAAAGATGGAGGAGGTATTTGAGAAAATGAGGCAGGATAGAAATATCAATCCCAATTGGACTACATTTAGCACCATGGCTACAATGTACATTAGGATGGGACAGACGGAAAAAGCTGAAGATTGCTTGAGAAAGGTCGAGAGCAGGATCACAGGTCGGTATCGGATACCTTATCATTATCTACTAAGTCTGTACGGTAATATTGGTAACAAAGAAGAGGTTCGTCGAGTGTGGAACAATTACAAATCGATTTTTCCCAGCATTCCAAATTTGGGATACCATGCTATTATCTCATCTCTTCTACGTTCTGGGGACACTGAAGGGGCGGAAAAGCTTTTTGACGAGTGGCTGTCAGTTAAGACTCACTATGATCCTAGAATATCAAATCTTCTGATGACAAACTATGTTAAAGAGGGTAGGTTTGATAAAGCTGAGAGTATGTTTGAGAATATGAGTGAGTGGGGAGGAAAACCAAACTCAAATACATGGGAGATTCTCGCTGATCGTCATATTTCCGAGAGGAATGTTTCAGAGGCTTTGTCTTGCTGGAAGGAAGCTTTTGCAGCTGATGGATCAAAGAGCTGGAAGCCAAAGCCTGCGAGTGTTCTTAACTTCTACAAGCTGTGTCAGGAAGAAGATGAGTTGAGCAGTAAGGAGGCTTTGGAGAACTTGTTGACACAACCAAGGTATCTAAAGGATAAAGCTTATGCATCGGTTATTGGCTTGTCCAGTGATAAATTCTCAACTTTCAGAGATTTTACTGATGATGAAAATGGCAATGAGAGTGAGGAAAATGATGAATCAGAAATGCATCTTCAGCTTGAGAGCAGTATGTAATGTAGATTCCATATGTACGTGCTTGTTAAGAAATTGGGTGCTGAGAATATTTACCCAAGCTCCACTTTTTGAAGGTGAATTTCTAGCCCTTTTAGCAGGAACTTTGAAATTAGAGTTTCTCTGCTGCTACTCTAAAATGCCTTCAGTTGATAGACAAGAAGCTTTATATTGGCATAGCCTCGAGTGATGTCGGTAGTCACTCCACAGTTCTCCGATTATAGTAGACTGTGATCTGGATCTGGATCAGGTTCGGGCTAAAATTCAGTTTGGGCTGATTTTGGACCAGGTCGGACTTTCGAGTCCCGATCAAATTGAACTTGGTTCGTTGACTTTGAGTCGGATTCACAATCGGGCCTTCTCTTATAATATCTCTTCCTTATCCCCGTAGTCCTATTAGGGTCTTATGTGAAAATTTTAATCTAATTAATATTAATAATATTAATTTGAGACTTGTAAAACATACTCAATTAATTTAATTAATATTATTAATTTGAAATTCCATAAAATATACTCTTGCACAAGGTTCTCCGCATTCCAAGGTCGGGGAGAGTTATTACGTATTTAACCTTATCTTTACAAACAAGTTGTTTGTTTATGTGACTTGAACTTATAACCTTATGATTTACAAAGAGTAACCTCACCGGTTGTTCAAAGGTTTTAATAGTTAAGACTACTCATAAATATATAAGTAAAATCAATCTTATCTTAAATTGTAATGTTTTAAAAGCTGAACTAATTTGATCAGTTCAATAATAAAAATCTTGAATTAATTAACTTTTTTGTTCGATTTTAATATTTAGTTTAATAATTTTTATTAATAAAAACTAATCAATTTATTAATTAATCGATCAATTTTTCTAAACTAACCAATTAATTTTTGACATGTAAAAATAATCTTCTTCAATTATTTTTAAATTTTATTAAAAATTTAACCAGCTTTATAGCGATATAAAATTTGCTAAATTTTTTAAACCTTAAAATTTTATTTTATTGATTTAACTTTTGGTCCAATTTTAAAAATATGGCCAAATTGAATGACATGGCACTTTACCTTTGTACCATAAATTTATGTCTAACCCTAGAAATAGGCCCATTACCTTACATTGAAGATGACTGGCATTAATATATATTTAATGTATATATATGTAACAATTTGGATTTTTTTGTTTTTAGTGTGGAGTCAATACGACTGCTGTAGAGGCTGAGGATGGGTCACGTGGTGAAAAATTTGTTCTTTCTTTCTTTAATATATAGGAAGAGAAAAACAAAAACAAAACATAAGTAGGTTAGCTGTAAGTTATGCTCTTGCGATATATCGTTCTTTACCTATCTAAACGGATAAAATTCACCAAGTCTTTCGGAGGTGCTGAAAAAATATGTAATCTTGATTGTACCCGTATCGTTAAGGTAGCTAACTGATCGATGCTGTGATTCCCCTTTCGATAAATATGTTAGAGCTTTACCTCCCAATCTCCGATCTGCAGCTCTTGTAGGCTTATAATAAAGTAATTTCCGCGGTCAGTGCAATATCATGGTGCAAAATTTGTTCTCGTCGTTAGGCTGTATTCTCTACCTAAAACGTGGTTCCTGGTTCCAGCTTGGCATTTGGGTTCTCATAGCTGTATTCTCTATGTTCTATATTGGATTTTGCTTATTCAATGACCTCCAGCCACTTTCAAGCTTAGGTCTTTAAGTATTATGCAAAATTAACTGTCCATCAGTCCATGTTTGAGTTGTCAATTTGTAAAATGATTTAATATAAAATGCATTTTAATAAAATATAAAAATATTTTATATTATAAAATATGATTTATTAAATCATTTACAAGTCATTATGTCATATTACTTGACTTTTCAGCTCTTGTATATAAGAAAAGGTCCCTCGAGATCATAAGAAACCGTTAGATTATTTATACCTACATGGCTACTGAGCAAGAATTCCTAGCATAACTCGAGACATGAAGAGTCGTACTTTACAACTTATCAGGTATTTACAAATCTGAGCATTATATCAAGTATTTTATTTATTTTAGTTTTATTTATCACTTTTTTTACTTACATCATAATTTTCATTGTCATATTTACATGTGAGTCTACCAAAAATAATTTTTCTACTCTATAAGGATAAGACTGCGTACTGTTAAATATTCTTAGACCTTGCGTTGGTGCGGGATTCGAATTAAGTGTGATGACGACGATGATGATTTATTAGCTAATAATAACTGTCTTATACTAAAAGAAATTAGTCTGAAAAGTGATAACAACAATATTTCGTAAAAGTTTTGCTAAGACGCAAGATCTAAATGTAAGGCGTAGAGCAGGCTTCACTACGCACCCAGGATTGTCCGTGAATGGATCAAAAATTGAGAAAATTAAGGTACCTGATTTTGGTTCCCTCAGAACTTTGAATGTCGTTTTGAGCCGCCAAATGCGCCCAAAACCTCTTGGTTCCTTTGTTGAGATCGATCACCGATTCAAGATGTAGGCCTTTCTGTGATTTACTTAAAACACGAGCGCTCCTAACGGGTAGGAGCTCTGAATGCTCGTGAATTACTTAAGTTACCACAGGAGACCTATCCTTATATATATAGGCAACCATATCGGGCTTCCCCATCACAAGGCCGATACGGTCCAGGTCCACACTGAAAGGGATCCATTTTCCACCCGGACTTCGACCCATTAATCCTGATAATTTATTGGGCCACTTTATTACCTTTAATTGGATCAAATTGCGTTTCTTAACCGGTAATTTATTTAAAAACAAAATCACAATTAATAACTATCCATAAATGAGACAAAAGACAAAATTACCCTTTGGGGCAAAAATGTCTAACACTAAAAAAAATTAAAAGTACGCAAACTTACTCTTAATTAATAGAGAGACTGCTGTAGACAAAAATGACAAAAAAATTGAGAATTATTTATAAGAAAATAATCAAAATTATAATAAAATAAAAATAAATAGCATATACAATATATAATAAAAAATAAAAAATTATATATTATATAAAAATAATAATAGGACAAGCAAGTTGTTGCTAAGGCAAGCAAGTTTGGTCGTGCCTTTATTTATGCTTGGCTTTTAGCGGCTAAGTGGTTACATTTCATGGGCATGCCATGCCAGTAAGTAAACCCAATTCATGAGTTGGCTTTAACTTTTTGTACACAACAAATGAGTTTTCAGGTGATTTTCACGAGGGATTGGAAAATGTCGGTGGGTTGGTCTGGTCCTGGCTGGAGTTGCGCGTGTTTTTGCCACCACTTTGCCAGCTTCTTAACTTGGAACACAATGCAAGAAATAAAGAGTCATTACAAGTAACCTTCTAGAGATAAATGTATGTATTTGAAAGTGAATAATCTTTTAAAATTTTTAATTTAGTACCTAAATTTTTAAAAAATTTAAATCGAGTATCCATTCTTTTAAAATTTTAATAATTCAGATAAAAAGATTATTCTTAATTATGTGACATATCTATTAAATATTACGTAGATGTCCATCTATTAGTTACATTAATAAAAACTAACATGTAATGAAAAATAATTGGTGTGAATAGTTCAGCAGTCTCTTCCCTTAACCAAAAATTTTGCACTTTACCTCTTATGGGCTGACCCGGTGTGAGCGGGCCAAAAACTCAAAAAATAAATGAAAATAAAAACTAACATATTAAATTGAATTATTAAAGTTTTAAAGAATTAATCACCCAATTGAAATTTTTAAAAGTTCAGACACTCAAATTAAAAATCTCAAAAAATTAAGTATTTTTACTTTAAAATTCATTACCTCTTTGTTCAGTAAAAACTTGAAAATTTTATACTAGTCAGTTTTGATTAAGGTTATGTTTGGTTAGACATAAGATTTTCAATAGAATTAAATGATTTATAATGAAATAAAATACAAATGAATGTAATATTAGAAGATTGTTGATTGGGAGGAATGGAAGGGTTCATAATGTAATACAGTGAAATGTTGTTTGGAAGAAGGATTTATAATGTAATATAGTGTAAAGTTGTTTATCATTTTACATTTCATCACAAACCTTTTAATTCCGAAGTTTTTCATTTTTGCTGCTTATAATTGAATGAGATGTAATATGAAACTCTCCTCTTGTATCTCGTTCAATTTCATTTCATTATAAACCTTCTTTTCAAATGATGGAATAATATTATATTTTATTTCATTCTATTAATAAACCCTCAACTAAACATAACCCCTAAAAAGAGTTAAATTCTAGCACAATGTGAAAAAAATAGTAATTACTTGTAATTAACGTTTATGTGATAAACATCTAAATTAATATTATAAGAAGAAGGGTTAATTATAAGTTAAAAGTCTCAAGTTTCACTAAAAATTGAAATATTAGCTTAATTTTTTAAAAATTGGTGCTAAAATGCTTTAATTTTAATTTTTAACAATACGAATTGTGTCACATTGGTATTTTTGTTACGTAGTTATCGATACTATTTAATAAATTAAAAATTGTTAAATATCTTTAAATAATTATAAAATAAAACATATGAAATTGTGTACAATTATTTTAAGATTTTTGATATTTTTAATTTATTAAATAATAAAACTAACACATGACACTAATACAATATGTGACAGTCATGTCAATAAATACTAATCTGACCTTACTAGTTACATTATTTACATTAACAATTTTCTTAACATAGGAAAAAATTAAAATTAAAGGATTTTAACATCACATTTTAAAATTAATGCTAATATTTCAAAACTGAGTAAAGATTGTTTTTATAATTAACCCAAAAAAAGTATTAATTCAAAGTGTCATACTCATTTTAAAATGGTATTATCATTGCTAATATGGCTTACCAACTACATATCCCATCATTAAACAAGCTTGGATTTTCCATTATAGTCAAATTTGGAAATGTTAATAAAAAAATGTAATAAATACACCAACATGACAAATCTCATTTATGTCACTTTCAATGTCACATCAAATTTTCTGATCCAATTATTCTATTTTAATTATGTTCTATTAAATTTTATCCATACATTCATGTCGAGTCTACTGGAACAAAATATCTTATTTGCCCAATGTTATAGCATAAAAAACACATGCAAGATCTCACACATCATGGGACCATGCTATTAACTTCCACAAAATTTCCACATGTAATCACATGACATGATGGACAACAAAATAAAGCCAAATTTTGGTAACCATTAATGTTAATGTTAATATTATTAATAATAAAAAATATTTTATATAATAATTTTTATTTAATAATATAAAAACAACAATCACCCAATAAAAATCTCGCTAAAATGTAAGGTTCGGAAAAATCCTAAAATATGCAGTCTTATCTCCGAGAGAGATTATTAATAAAGTTATTAAAATAATAATTAAACTAAAAATAGCTCATAATAAAATCCCCAAATTTCCCTCTTCTCCCAATTGAGTTTTAAACTGAAAAACAATCATTAACCCATCTCCACCTTAGAAAGCTTTTATTTTTGGTGTCAAAAGGGAAAGTAGAACCCCACCATTCAGGCAGGACATGCATGTCATGATTCCAAATTACTAAGCGAACCCATTCCTATATTAAAAACAGGGAAGCCATTGACGACCACGTTACAAGCTTCTTATATTCATTGTACAGGGACAAACCATTGTAAAACGCACAAGTTTCATCAATGGCGGAGCTTGAGAGCCCGGCTGTGATGCCAAAGCTCATAGCTTTCCTGTCTTCTCTGCTTCAGAGGGTGGCCGAGTCTAATGATGTCAACCGTCGATTTCAGACCCAGAAAATCTCCGTCTTCCATGGACTCACCAGACCCACCATATCGATCCAGAGTTACTTGGAGAGAATTTTCAAGTATGCGAACTGCAGTCCATCTTGTTTCGTTGTTGCCTACGTTTATCTCGATAGGTTCGGCCAGAGACAACCATCTCTGCATATCAATTCGTTCAACGTTCATCGTTTGCTCGTGACCAGCGTCATGGTTGCTGCGAAATTCATGGATGACATGTAAGTTTGAAGACATCTTTCTGGTTCGTTGAGACTCTGTGAATCTGCAGTTTTGTCAGTGAAAAGCTTGGAACTTCCCAAATTGTTTCTGCACCTGATACACTGAACTGTATCATTCGTTAGGCCTTGATTAGATGCCCTCTGATCCAAATCATGATCTTGAATCTCTTATCTTTCTGTTTATTCAAGAAACAAGATCATCAAGAATCTGAAAACGAGGAAATTGACGTAACAGACACTGATGTTTTGCAATTTCAGGTATTACAACAACGCGTACTATGCAAAAATTGGAGGAATCAGCACAACAGAGATGAACTACCTTGAAGTGGATTTCCTATTTGGAATAGGATTCCATCTAAATGTCACACCCAACAGATTCCAGACTTACTGTTCCCATTTGCAAAGAGAAATGATGTTCCAAACTTCTCTAAGTTCAGTCGAATCTTCCCTGAACTTGGGGAGATCACTAAAAGTCCACTTGTGTTTCAACGAGGATGAACCATCCCATCATCATCATCAACAACAACTTGCCGTTTAAGTTAAGCTCTAAGTGTAGTTAGGTTTAATAATTCATATGTTTTAGAGTTTCGTTTTGTTTTTTCTGTTCTTTTTTGGGTTTTCTCATATCAGGTTTGTCTGTCAGAAGTCAAAACCATCTGTTTCTGTAGTGTACAGAATGTGGTTACAGTTTGGCAATCAAAGCATCTTGCTTTCTCTTTTCAGCTCTTACAGGTGATTCATATATTTTTTTTAAGTCCCACATATTTTTACGGATGAGATAGTCTGAAATAGAGTTGGCACAGAGTTATAAGTACAGAAGATTTGATCTCGGATATTTATATCTACTTAATACATTGTAAAATTTTAATATGTATTGTGTAAATAAAAAGATTAAAATGCCAAGATATTAAAAAAAATATTAAGTAAATATTGTAAATTACAGAAGTTTGAAAAGTTAAATTGAAAATTAGTTTTTTATTTTTTAATTTAAATTAAGGTATTTTAATAAATTAAATTGCAATTTTTAAAACTATTGAAAATGATATTTTTTACTTTAAGAGGATGTTTATTTGTATCATCATCAACATTAACACCCAGTTGAATCTTGTACTAACAGAGAGTTTGGAAAAGTCTGATAATACATAACTTTGCCCCTACTTAAGTGGAGAAGTTATTTTCAATAGACGCAAATACAAATGTGATATGAAAATATTTTAAAATATATGTAAACATAAAAAAGACAAAAATTAAAAATTAAAAATTAAAAACTTTGAATTAAAAAGTTAAAAATACCAGCTTTAAAAAAACTACAAATCTTTATTAGGAGATGTAAGTACAGTAGACAAAGTTTTAAAAAAATCAGTAAGATAAATATACCTGATATATTGTAAAGTTCTACTTATATTTATTTGATATAGTGCAAAGTTCTACTCATTATTTATCGAATTGTGCATGTCATACTTACGTAGGGGTCATTATTAGATTTGAAAATATGGAGAACTGGCGATTGAGGTGGTGACGGAGATAGAAAAAGGGTGGGAGAATCCTCGAGAGCGGAAACTTTATACCTTAACTTAAAATTTTAAAATTGGGACAACAAATTTTAAAATGGTCAATCTTTTATTTTTTTTAATTTAGTGTACAAACTTTTACTCACATAAATTTTATATAAATGTGTAAATAAAAATTAATATAATAAAATTGGATAAACTTTTTTTTTTGAAAACATAAAATTGGATATACTCTGTTACCCTTATCCACTGCTCACGAAGGGGTTCTGAAAACATTGGGAATGGGACGGAAAGTGAAAATCTGAAAAATGGGGTTCTTACTTCTTAGGAATCGAAGAAAAACAGGGATTGGGTTGGGAAATAGCAGGAGTTGATTTCAGGAATTGGTCACAGGTCACAGAAGTCTGTTTAAGTTTTTGTCTGACAATTGTACTGATACTGCAGAACAGACATGCAACATGTGCAAGCGTGTCCAACTTGGCTGCACAGCACTGTGCGAAAGCTGCGGAGTGGCAAAACAGGGAATCGTATTCTTTTCCGCATTATTTTATTAAATTTTATCTATATATTTATATAAAATTTATATAAATATATAGATAAAATTTAGTGACATAGGATTGAAACACCTTAATAAAAATAAAGCACTCTAGCCTCAAAATCATCTCATTATAGTCTTAAAATCAATGGGTCTGAGTCGATCTATCTCAAATTGAATTTGAATTCAGATTCAGACATTCTATTTCTATTAACCTATTTAACCTTGTTTTCGCTTTAGTATGATGTCATTTTATTTTAAATGTGTATAAAATGACGTTATATTGAGGCGAAATAAGGATAAAATAGGTTAATGAGAATAGATGATTTCATGTCTCGATTTTAGCCCATAATTCAAGAAAACTTATAAATTTAAACCTTTTTGTATAATTAAAATCTCTAAAATTGTTATTAAAACAAAATTTAAATCTTAACTTTTGAAGTTATATTTTTAAAAGGTTCAAAATAGATTATTAATAGATAAAGATTAATATAATTAAAATCATATAAATTAAATGTCAAATAAATAACATCCTAATTTTATTTTTTTAATTTAGAAAAAGTGAGTTACAAACTATAATATTGACTTGTAGATTAATGTTAAAAATATATCGAAATGACCCAATTTTAAAGAAATTTTAACAATGAATTAAAATTTTAAATATTTAAATCTAAATTCAAGTTCAAATTTAGTTAAATCTTACTTCACTAGTTAATTTTGAATTGGTGTAACCTAAATCATTATAATTAATCATATGTAAATAAATTTAATTTAATCATACTTAAAGAATTGAACCCAACTCCAAGTTCCAATCTAAGTCCAAGTTCAAATTTAACTAAATTGTACTTTTGTTTATTGACCCGACCAGAATCTTGCCAATCTCATATTATCATTAGGAATGACAATTGGTTGGATCGGATCGAATCAGGTTGTGGCCTAACTAAGCTTGAATCAGCTTAGTCTGGTATAATTTAATTTTTAAATTAAAAAACGGTATCATTTTTCTTATAATTATCAGATGAGCCCGATCCAAGATCCAACTCGAGACTTGGTCAATTCAGGGACAACTTGTTGATATTAGACTGAGTCAGGGTCGGGCCATCTCTAATTATCATGCACTAGTAAGATAAATGGGCTAAAATGAGGCCCAATACATGGGTTTTTAATGGCACCTTTAGGCCTAACCCATACATTTAACGTAAAAGCATACTAAAATTTCAGTTTCTAAACACTTGATATGTGTCATTTGCATAAAAACGAATCAAATATTGCATTCCAAAACCCTAAAAATATGGAAAAAAAGAAAAAGAGAAGCACAGGCCTCGAACCCATACCCAACCAACCACCCTAGGCGGTGGGGGGTGGGGGGCTCTAACGTAGAGCCAGAGTCAGAGTCGTGGACCTGGTGCGCACGAAGCACCTATTGCGCATGTTAGAGAAACCCTCACCTAAGCGGTGGCCTCATTCTTCTAGATCTCAAAATCAGCCGCACACCCCTCCCACCCACCATCTCTCTACCAATCAAAAACCAAATCAATATGTCACCAAACCCCACTTTCCCCACTACCACCGCAACCACAACCACTTCTCTCCCTTATCCTCCACCCACTTCACGACCTTCCTCTCTCCTCCCCCACTCCGCTAACGTGCGCCTCCCCTCTTTTCTCCAACTCCCCAACCCTATCTTCAATATTTGCGCCAATCACCTGTCCCCGCCACCAGACTTTTTGCCTCTTTTGAAAAAAACTCCTCTTCCTCCGCCGCTCCGATGTCCGCCGCCGGAACCGGATCTACCTCCCCTCAAGATCCTATCCCCCAGTCTAACTCCCTCCCGTTGCTCCCGGCTCCGCCGCAGCCGCCGCCTTCCAACCCCCGTCGCCTCCCCCCTCCGTGCTGGTCCCATGATGAGACCATCGCGCTGATCGACGCCTACCGCGACAAGTGGTACTCCCTCCGCCGCGGGAACCTCAAGGCGAACCACTGGCAGGAGGTAGCCGATGCTGTCGGCCAAAGGTGCCCCGCCGCGTCTCCTGCGAAGACAGCCGTCCAGTGCCGGCACAAGATGGAGAAGCTTCGGAAGCGGTACAGAACCGAGATCCAGAGAGCGAGATCTATGCCGGTCTCGAGATTTACCTCTTCGTGGGTTCACTTTAAGCGCATGGATGCTATGGAGAAGGGTCCAGAAGCTGTGAAACCGGACTACAATACAGAGAGCGACGGCGATGATAATGAAGACGAAAACGACGACGAAGAGGAGAATCAGGGGTTTTACGTGGACAATTACAAAAATGGCTCTACTACAACTCCGACTCCTACCAATAATATGAGAAGCATTCATAAGCTTTATAGAAATGGTATACCAAACACTGGTAGTACTAGTAATTTGGGTGTGCCTAATGTTGGTGGTGCTGCGTTTAGAATCAAAATTCCTACTGGTGTTAGTATTGCACAACCAGGTCCGAATTTTTATCCCAAAATTGAACAGACTAGTAATAATTTGAGTTGGAGTAAGCATAATTATGGAAGTGGTTCTGGATTGGTTGGGGGTGGTGGTGGTGGAGGTGTTGGTGGTGGAAGTAGTAGGGTTGCAAAAGGGAGTGAAGAGATTGGGAAGAAGAGGGAAAGAGAGCCCATTGAAGAGATGGTGAATGCGATCAAGTTACTGGGAGATGGGTTTGTGAGAATGGAGCAAATGAAGATGGAGATGGCGAGAGAGATTGAAACTATGAGGATTGACATGGAAATGAAGCGTACCGGAATGATTCTGGAGTCGCAGCAGCGGATAATTGAGGCTTTCGCCAAGGCTTTTTCAGAGAAGAAGGGAAAAAAGAAGCCCAAGAACATGGGATCCCCAGATTCATAGTAATTAAGTTCAACTATGTATGTTTAGTCCAGTGTCATGCCTCTTGTTTTGTGATTATTTTGTTTGTGTCTGGTTGATTGAGATTCAGTAAGATGTGAAGCTTGGTTAGTAATTAGCATATGATGTTAGATCAATGTAACTTCTTTTATAAGAACTTTAGCAGGTTTGTAGATTTGCTGTAGAATTAACTCGGTACCTTTAATTTCAAGAGCTCAGGAATTTAGTTTCATCCAGTCTCTTATAGCTACTGTATTTGTGCATTGAAAGGCAATGACATTGCCTATTGCTTTAGATGGCTATATCAGTATAGTAAACCAGTTTTGGTAAGTAGTTTCTTGACATTGTAAATGCGCTTTATATTCTGACATTGTAGATAATTTGTGGAACTACCATTTAGAATCTATCTGGGATGCCTGTTTTCTGTTCTCATGCTAGAGTAGAGAACCAGAATTCGAGACAAGAAGCATAAATTTCTTCGGATTGCACGGAATAACGGGTTCCATCCTAACCATCAGCCCGCTTTCCCCTTTATTCGGTGCCCGGTGGCCTCGTGTGAGCCGAGATGAGATTGGGTTCAGACAGGAAGAATCTATGGTGTACACTGGTCATCCTGAAATGCTTATATCCGTGTCATATCTTGGCAATCTCGTGTTCAGAGATACTTTCTCCTTGAAAGTCTTGAATTAGTTAGCAAGTTGGTCAACCTGTTAGGACACGATTGGTAGAAACATTGATGATTGATGAATAGTGTTTGATGTCTCCTTCTGTTGTATCTGTACCAATATCCTTTTGGAACTGAAGCATGATTTGATACATGATGTCTTGGTCGTTGGAAGTGGTTATGTTCTTATTGAAACCTGTGAATACCAAGAAAATGACAAGTTTAGACGAGAAACCAGTTACGTACCAGGTGTCCGGGACAGTCTTATACGATGTAATGATAAGCAAGTATAGCTTTCAGAAAAGGTAAACATCTAATGGCTCATGGGTCATGACTGGCTTTGAAGAAGAATGTTTAGAACAGATGGGAAAAAGAGCCGCAGCTTAGAGATGTTAGTGGGTCGGGTTAGAGATTTTGAGCATAGTGACCCGTGGCTTGTCCTGTCATTTTTATAAATTTTTTTTAGAAATGATGTTATTTTAGAAGTAATGGTTTGGCTATAGGCTCGGTCGGGTCGACTTTGACATCTCTATTCGAGCTTAATTCGTGTAGAGATTCGACCAAATTTGTTGCGTGATTAATTACAAAAAATTAAGTCAAGTTGATTTAGAAATCATGTTTAAAATTGTAAACTGTAAATAAGAATATAATTATTTATTTTAAAAATGTTATTTTACTTAACCTAAAACTCTCGGGTCCAGATCCAGACTTAGTCGGACTCATGAAAAGCTTGTGATCGTTTCACAAGTTGTGACCTTGCACCGTTTTAAGTTTAACCGCTTGAGAAATGAGAAAAGCTTGGCCTTCCTAGTTATCGGCTAAATCCAAAAGAATGAGGATCTAAGAGGGATTTGAACCCGACGTGAATCGAACACGCAACCTTCTGATCTGGAGTCAGACGCGCTACCATTGCGCCACGGATCCTGTTGAACATTTGTAAATTACAGATGCTTAAAATCACTTATCAGAAATATTAACTTTTAGAAATTTTTAAAGTCAAATTGAAAATTAAACCAATAAAATAAAAAATTTTAAATTTAAAAATTCAATTAGTATTAAACTATGGATGGCAAAAGAGCCTCGACTTGGCCTAAAATCAATCTTAGGCCAATAATGCAAACGGCTTCGTTTCATTTTTGCAAAAAAAATAAAATTAGAATCCTATATAAGCTCAACTTGATCTATTGTCATCTTTATATTAAACTATTATAAAATTAATTAAATATTAGATAAAATTGAAAATTTTGAAACACGATTAAAGAAAAAAAACTATAATTACTTATCAACGAAGTTAAAAGTTTAATTTAAAAAATTAGTTTGAAATGAATTAGATTATTTTAATTAACAAAATTGATTAATTTACGAAAATTAGCTAATAAACCGAACAATTTTTAATAGAAGTTATTACAATAAAATAAATTAAAAAAATTAAAATCAAACTGAAAAATTGATATAAAAATTTTTACAATTGAACCAACTAAACCGATTTAATTTTTTAGTCATTGCTTTTTAATCTCTTGCACTATAAACTTCTTTTCCTGATTTCTGGCCTGACTGAGTTTTAGTTAAAGTTAAATATGCTAGCTTTGTAGCTGCTTACAAAAAGTGTTCTTAACAACAGAAATTTGAAGAGGAAACTGAAATCTTATCCATATCCCAATGAAGAACATACACTTAGATTCTCAAGCTACGACCATTGATTTTTCTATGTAGAAGGAACCTAAGAAAATGGTTTATACACAAATATGCGAGTAAAAATCTTCATATCTAATTCTAATGTCTTGGAATAAGAGGCATTACAAGCGATTGTCTTGGAGATTATATACTCATGAGCCAGTGACATTCTTCATTCTTCCAAGTCGCAGGGGAACTGGTTTTTCCAAGACACCAACATCAATATTACTCCATACCTCCCGTTTGGTTGGAAGCTGAGCGATTATCTCTGCAACTTCCATGTCTTCCGGTAGTAAGTGACCGAACACGGCATAAACCTTCTGCCACTCGTTGTGATTAGCTAAGCTTATAAAGAATTCTGGTCCGGATCCGACCCATGCTACTGAACCTCTTTTTATACCAGGGCAGAATTCTTTTGGAAGGTCTTCGAATGTTGTCCCAACTGATCCCAGTGTTCCTTGAATTAGTGCAAATGGAGGACCGTATGAATTCTGCACAGTTCAAACAAGCAATAGGGAGTAGTTTAGTATTGGAAGGTATATTAAGCAGTTTGAAAAAGAGACTATCAAACCAGCTTACATGCCGGACATGGTTTCCTCTTGAATCCCAGGACCTTCCCCGACTTTCTGCACGATAAAAACGGCAACCCACACAATGACGCAGCCTCAACATTTCAATAATTGAGGACACAGAACGTGGAGCACATTCAGGTAGAAGCTGCAGATGAAGGTATCAGAATTAAGTAATAGCATAGAGTTGGGTTAGAGCTTTAAAAATATGGAAAGGCAAAAATTGTTCCTCAGCTGACTACAATGATTAAAGTTGTCAACTACATTGTTCCTCAGTCGCTAAGATGACAGAAAATGAAAGCTTGGTATGATTCTCATTGCACCAATTTAATTACTTCCGCCGGCCCCCTCTAATGAGACTAAAATCGTATTGGCGTATGAACTTGAAACAGGAAAAGAATATGGACCTTTAAATAGTCTTTCACACTGAATGCAAAAGCCTTTGCACAATGATTTATCCCTATCTTTTTCCGAAAAGAGCAGAAAGAGAAAATTTTGATAGAAACCCCCATCAAACATTGTTGTTTCAATAACATCCTCCTTGCTTTTATCTTTTTGCAGTTGCAAAGATTCTGAAGTCAAAGTGCAAGAAAAGGTATGTGCACCTTTAAGTATCATTCCTTTGTATCAATGATTAAGGTGTTAATGTTGACTTTTACAATAGGCAACAGGCTCAGTGAAAAACTATCTTATTGCAGACTATATTCATGGATAAAGGCAAACAGAAGATTTTCAAATCTATCTGAAAAAACGGGCAGTTGAAGCAAGCGGTGGCTCGAGGTAGCTGCTCTTTATCAGCTGAATAGGCACTATTAACAACTCACTGGAATACATTCAGTAAAGCAACAGAATAAAAAAGGAGAGGGAGAACTTGAAGGGCTTGAGAAAGACAATGAGCAGTTCCTACGATGCAACAACTAAAAAAAATCCAACTCATAATTTAAATAATAAGTTAATAACTATACTCCAGCAAATAAAGCAAAAAGGGTAGTGAAATATTCATGGGCCAATTTAGTAGCTATAATGATTGCACGCAAATATGACAAAATTTCGGGGAAAGAATCGCAATCAATTTCCCACACAATTTGAAATCATAATCTCGTTTATTACTTATATCTCACGAGCAAAAATATGCCTTAGGCATGAAAGAATCAACAATAAATCCACTTACTTTAATATGCATCACTCCATATTCCGTTTCCAGCTGAATAATGCCCTACTAGAGAAGCAACATGAGTTATTATTCACAAATCAATTACAAGAACTATTCATGGTAAGCAACACAATACTAATTAATAAGGTTATAAGCAGATTAGAAAAGGTTTAATTCTCATGGACATGCAACCAAATCATGGCTTCAGCCGATATAACTCCGTCCAAGCACTTCTCCCCAAATAAATGTGTTAGAAGTTCTTCAAAGTCATGGAACCCTGACTACAAAAAGGTACTTAGTTAATGCAAAACATCATTTCAATTTGGTTT
>JAOSBN010000004.1:877763-890205 GCA_027563595.1 Erythroxylum suave
TGCCGTAAATGAAAAGGAAATTACTATAAAATATCTTCTTGATCATGTATATATATGGAAAATTATTGATTCTCAAAGTCAGGCTGTGATACCATATGTTAATCTTTCTTACATGAAAACTTTATCATATGTAAAATTTAAACACATAATCGCAGGATCATAGAAAATATAATAAATTTTCACAATAATCTAATAATTTCCGATACTTTCTGACCAGATAATCTCTAATAATCTTCATGATATTTTTAGATTTTGTTTTCTCTCTCTTGGCCTTTGTTTCGTTATCTTCCGTATATAACCAATGGAGCGATACGTGAAAAGCTTTATAGGTAGAGAGAGACAGGCAGTAGTCATCCATTTGAAATTCAAACGACACCTCTTTTCATTATCCTTATTTTATTTTATTGTTTACATTCCATTAACGTAAATACATTATGTTATCTCTTATTCAAATAACTAATGGGATTTAATATACTTAAATGATTAAATCAAAATATATGGGCCACATAATGAAATTATCTAACAATTTCATCCTAAACAGTGAAAATAAGAAACTTCCAATTCGGAGGGTCTAAGATCGAACTTAAACTAATAAATATGAATCAAGTGTGGAGACCTAAAGGGTAGAACATGTGGAAAAGGAAAGACGGCCTCACCATTGCTTCTAAAAGGCAAGAGAGAATCAGAGCACTGAAAAGGAACAGTAGCCGAGTCACCGAAAATAACAATGAAACCGGTGACCAAGTGGCTATCAGCACTAGCAATCACCCAAAATTTATCAAGCTACCGATGCCCAAAAGAGCTGGAGAGTAGATTCGGGTGGAAAGAAAAAGGAAGGATAAAAAGGAAATACTTATTGCTGCTCAGAAAAACGCTAAAACAAAGAAAAGAAGGTTGCAGCGCAAGAAGTTGGCCAAGAGACTATTTCGAGAAAAAGAAGAACTGGAAACGGAACTTCAAGTTTAGACCATGGCTCACTTGGTGGAGAAACAAAAGATACTCAACAAAGGGAAGGAGTTGGCCATCATGACCAAGCAGATAGTTGAGGACTGAGAGGGAGGAATTCAGAAGAATAAATTTAAAAGGAAGGCAACAGAGGATGGTGATGTTGAGGAACAGGAAGACAATTACTTCAATGTTGGTGAGGTCCTTGTCTATTACCTGGGAGCCGCTTCTGTGTTGTTGCCAGCTATTTTCTGATGTATCGATCCTGATGAAGAAGCGAAAGACAAGCCAAGAGACGAAGAAAAAGTTTGAGCTGCAAAAGAAGAGCAAAATCTGGTGGAGAAATTCTCAAAGAAAAAGCAGGACAACGAAGAGAGCAAAGCTCTGACATTCGACAAGCCGTTGACATCAAATCTCACTAAACCATTGTACATACGGGCTTATGTCAATGGAAAGCCACTGAACAGAGTTTTGGTAGACAATGGAACAGTTGTAAACGTGATTCCCTTGAAAGTGCTATTAGGACTTGGGAAAAAAGAAGAGGATATCATTGCTACAGACCTAGTGGTGACTGCGGTAACTGGGGATGTGGCAAGAACATTAGGAGTAGTTCCACTACAAATAACAGTGGGTTGTAAGACGTGTGTGTATGCTTTCTTTGTAATCAACACTAACGCGAGTTACAAGTTGCTTCTGGGTAGAGACTGGATTCACGCAAACATGTGTGTGTCGTCTTCCCTTCACCAGCTTTTATTGTTCTAGCTTGGCAACAACGTGGAAATGGTTAAGGCAGACAATAATCCTTTCAGTATTGAAGTCAATTTGGTGGATGCCTGCTATTACCATAGAGACATCACACTAATTACTTTTGAAGGTTCGAACAAAGAAGGCAAACCTACATTGATAAAATTTTCCAAGTACAAGCATTTGCTGTTTCAAGCAACTGGCGCCAGTGAGAAGAATAAAAACATAAGGCCTTTTAAGCCGATGGAAGAAGACGTTGGCCAATCAGGCCAATGACTGCTCAAGAAACTAAGGAAGGGTGGTCAGTAGTTGCAGAGGCCATCCAGGAAGTAATTTTGCAACAGGTCAGGAAACAATTAATGGCCAACCATGAAATTGAGGTAATCGACACGTCCAAAAGCTACTATAGGCAAAGGCATTGGCTAAATGGTTTTCTAAATAAGTTAAGGGCCACCATAAGGCTTATATTTATAAGCCTAAAGGTGCAAGGGGCAAATGTTTACACCAAAAAATAGGTTCGGTCCATTTTTTATGTTTTGGGCCAAAAACCCGAAGCCCAAAGAGAGCCCATGTTTCGAAGTCCAGAAGAAAGCCACTGACCCTGGCCCATCATATTTCAGTGTCCAGAAAAGAAGGAGGGAGTAAAATTGGAGTTGGATTGGGAGTCTAGAAGTCCAAGATAAAGAGGAGATAAGGTGATAAATTTGATAGAAACAAGCCCAAACTCTATCTCAATTGGATAAGATAAAGTTGATCCAAATTTTATCTCTATCTAGTAAGATAGAATTTTATCAGGATTACAAGTTTGAATAGGAGTAGGAAACTCATCACCGTTGGCTATAAATAGGAGTTTTGAAGCGGAAAACAGGATCCAACCTCTGACAGATCAAAAGCCTAGCATCCCAGCAAATCCTTGAACCTATTAGCCTATTTCTTTTTCGGCAATCATTTATTTTTCCTAGCCTAGTCTTTCCTTTTCAATTGTTCTTAGCAATTTTTAATTTCTTAGTCATTGCGTTTTGCCGATTTGTTTACCAATAAAGCAAAGTTCTTTCTATTAGATTTTTGTCCCTTTCTAGCAATACACAGTTGTTTTGATTTCAGTTTAGGTTAGGAGGCGCAATATTTTTCCTTATTGCTTTAGTTTGGAAATAGTTTAAATTCCTGGCACGCTTGCAAACTGAACACAAAGCTACGTGTTGTCCTTTAGTCAAAATAAGGGCCAAACAATTACTAATCATAAAACGATCTGAATTAGGCCCACTAAGAGAAATGTACATTACAAAGTTTATGCCCTCTTTGACGCCCTAACAGAAGCCCAGTAACATATAGAACTCGAGCAATGATGGACAAGACCAAGAGGACAAAACAGAAGCAAGCAAATCAAAAGCAAGAAACTGGCACCATGAAACAATGGACATGAGTAGCTTGGTCTTGGCTGATCATTTTCTGTATATGGAACTAAAGAATGTGACAGACTATATGTCTTCTCTTTTGCTTCTTCTGTTTTGGAGGTTGAAGAACTACCTTAATAGAAGCGTCTAACACTGCCTTCATATTCTGTGAGACATTTTTTGTTCACGAACAAAAAAATTAGAACCATATCACATCCTTGATCGGATATGACGAAGTAGGATGAATGGAGATGGTATTTTTTAGCAAAAGAATTGAGTTAAAGCACTTCCTTAAATATGGGAAACATGCTCTTTTCTAAGTATATGTATTTCTGGTATTGCTGGTTGATTGATTTAACAAAGCTATAATGGTCATTTCTTGTCCCACAAATCCAATTAAGTTGGTGCAAGTAACTAGGTGTGTGTCCACAGTTTTATCAAATTTAGAGGATAAGATACAGAACTGAGACAGACCTCCTGTGTCTTTGAGCTGCATTCTACATAAGCCAATGCTCCTATTTTCTTCTTTAGTTCTTGACCCTGATCATAGAATAGTGTCAATGAATCAATTGAGTTTTAGTGCTAATTCAAAATTATGACATGCGTCAAGGAAGGAGAACGACTTTGGTGGATCAAGGCATGCCTACCTGTTTTGTAGATATGGTGCATGCTCCAGGATAACCCAAGTTAAATTGTCCATCTTCTCTTAGATCTACCAACATTCGACAGAAAATTGCTTACAACGGGAGAACAGATATGGATTCTCAAAGTTGATGATTTAGTGCAGCAAACTCACTCATTCTGTAAGCCATTCAATGTACAATATAACAAATTCCGAAGTGGTTATTATTACTACAAAACTCCTGGAGGCACAGAGTCATCAGAAAGTCCCACACATGCACATATAATAACTCTGATTAAATTAATTTGATAAAATAAGAAGTTTTACATTTAAAAATTCGATTAATATTGATGGTAAAAGAGCCCAGACTTGGCTCAAAAACAATCTTAGGCTTGATCATGCAAATGATGTCGTTTTGTTTTTCCAAAAAAAATAAAATTAGGGTTCTATGTTAGCTCAACTCGACCCATTGTCATCCTTATATTAAACCATTATAAAATTAATTAAATATTAGATAAAACTGAAATTTTTGAAACACAATTAAAGAACAAAACTATAATTACTTATAAAAGAAGTTAAAAGTTTAATTTAAAAAATACTTTGAAATGAATTAGATTATTTTAATTAACAAAATTGATTAATTTACGAAAATCAATTACCAAACTGATCAATTTTTAACAAAAGTTATTAAAATAAAATAAATTTAAAATTTAAAATCAAATTGAAAAGTTAACAGTTAAAATTTTTTAAAATTGAACCAATTAAACTAGTTTATTTTTTCAGTTATTGCTTTTTCATCTCTTGCACTATAAACTTCTTTTCCTGATTTCTAACCTTACGGAGTTTTAGTTATAAGTTAAATATGCTATCTTTGTGAAGAGCTGTCAAGGATATGCCAACAATAGCCGAAGGGAAAGAATTCATAGAGAGAAGTGTTGTTACTGCTCACTACCGAAATCACTATTCACTTCTATATCCTTTTTTCATCACCCATCACAACTTCATGGTACTGGTTCGACGTTTTGCCTCTAAAATGCTCGCAACACACTCGAAACCTGAACAGGATGATGGCGCCCTTCTAAACACAGCCGGCCAACCTTCCAAAAAAGTCCGCATCTGACGCCACGATGAAGACCCGCCACCCAGCTTCACCCAAACCTATAGTGCTACTGTCCTAGGCGGCAACATGGGAGTGGCTAAGATTGAGGAACAAACGTGGCCTGCCGAAGAATACGTTGACTTCTAGGAAGGCGATATTCGGCTAATTGAATGCGAATAAAGCAAAGGAATTGAATTGTCTCCCCTGTTCAAAGAACGACTCGATCAACAATGGGAGCGCGTAGTCATTGTTAAGCTCGTAGGTCGCTGGATAGGGTACAAAATCTTAAGCCAGCACTTGAAAAACTTATGGCAACCGAAAGGACCACTGAAGATTATTGATCTGGATTTCGAATTCTTCTTAGTGAAATTCATTGAGGAGGATGATTTTTTAAAGGCATTTTGTTTACACCTAAAAATGAGTTCAGCCCATTTTTATTATTTTGGGCCGAAAACCTGAAGCCCAAAGAAAATTCATGGTTCAAAGTCCAGACACTAGCCTTGGCCCATTAGAGTTTAGTGTCTAGCAGGAGAGAAAGATGTGATAGAGTTTGATTTGGAGTGGAAGATCGGGAGTCCAAATTTAAAGAAAGGATAAGAGAATAAGGTGATGGACACCAGCTAACCTAATCGTCATCGGATAAGATGAGGATTATTTGAACTTTATCTTTATCTAGTGAGATAAGCTTTATCAAGATTACAAATTTGAATTGAGACACTCATCATCGGTGGCTATAAATAGGGGTTTTGAAGAAGAAAGAAGCATCGAACCCTTGACAAATAAAAAGCCTAGCACTCCAGCAAGTCTGCGCATTTTTAGCTTATCTCTTTTTCAGCAAATCCTTTATTTTTCCTAGCCTAGCATTTTTCTTTTCAATTGTCATAAACCGTTTCTTTCAATTCTTAGTAATTGCGTTTTGCCGAATTGTTTATCAATGAAGCAAAGTTCTTTTTGTTAGTTTTTGTCCCTTTTTAGCAATACACAGTTGTTTTTAATTTTAGTCAGATTACAAGGCGCAATATTTTTCCTATTTTTCTTTAGTTTGGAAACCACTTTAATTTTCTGGCACGGTCGCAAACCGAACAAAGGGCTACGTGTTGTCCTTTAGTCAAATAAAGGTCAAACACATTTTTGGCACGCCCGATGGGACCCACGCAATGACGAAAACAAGATCTAGTAAGAGCACTAACGTTTCCCTCGATGGAGACGATGAGATGGAAAACGTTGCAACAGCAACGCAGGAAGACCAACCACAACCCGTTAAGTTGAGTCAATCAAGCAACATTAAGATCCTTTTAACAAAGGTTCTGGAGGTCATAGAAAGGTCGACAGCTCTTTTGAACACTATGGGGAGTAACCAAAAAAAGATTTTAGTTGCGGTCACTGGATCTGCCATGCCAGAGAAAGACAAAGGCATAGACGACATAGAAAGAAGTAAGACATTACGCCAAGCTGAATCGCAGGCCAGCAAGTTGCCGGTGGCCGCAGAGAACTAGATAGTAACGTCTACCGTCACCCCAACGGGAGGTGAAGGATCGCCAGCCAAGGCGGCTAAGTTGGGAGAAACTTCTCTTATGAAAACGCTCGGGGGGTAGTCCACCAGGATCGACAACCCCAACAAGGAGAAACAACTGGTGACTACTTACCAGCCACCATACAAGAGAGACGAGACACCGACTGCTATCATGCCTCCGGTGTCCATCAACCACAAGACCCCTGTCCAGTTCCACAACCACACTGGACCGTCGACTCAACCTTACCTCTATGAAGAAGGAATGAGCTCAGGGGCAACGGGAGTCTGGTGACCAATCAGATGCAGGCACTCCCAAGGAATACGAGTCACCATGCTGCCCAACAATCAGTTACCATGGGCCAAGCGATGCACGGGCAGAACACTCAGATGATCGATCCGGTGACCAGAGACACACTTCATGAGATCGCCCAAGAATTGTATGGCCCCAGATTCAATCAGATCGTTCGACCAGAGTTCAGGAAACCTTATCCTGAATTCATAGACAGAGCAGCCTTTCCCAGGGGTGTAAAAATCCCAGACTTCACGTTGTTTTCTGGGGAAGACGGGCAGTCTTCCATCGAGCACATTGCGAGGTTCACTACTCAATACTCGGAATTCTCTAGTTATGACAACTATCAGTATATGCTTTTGAAGTTGTTCCCGAATTCATTAACCGGAGCTGCTTTCTCTTGGTATGTGTCACTGCCGAGGGACTCCATGTTCGGCTGGGTAGATATGACGAGAGTCTTTCACGCCCAGTTTTACAGAAGTGAGCCCAAAGTCAGTATTGCAGACTTGTCCAGGCTCACTCGGTGCACTGGAGAAAGAGCAGATGACTTCATTGCCAGGTTCAAAAGGATGAGAAATAAGTGTAGGATTAACATCCCAGAGACCGAGTTTGTGAAGATGGCTCAAAAGGGTTTGGACCTGGAGCTGAGGAAAAAATTTCAAGGGATGAATTTTAGAGACTTTTTCAAGTTGACCATGAAGGTAACAGAATACGAAGAGCTATTTAAAGAAGACCATAAGCTCAAAAAGCAGGCCATGGGGACCTATTTCAAGGAAGTTCACAATGCTGAAGTAGAGGTTGCTATAACTGTCGTATCCGATACTGGAAGCATAGTATGCCCACACCTAGCAAAGATGCCTCCTGGAGCGTAACCGAATAGTGATAAGAGGGGGAATAGATGCATGTTTGATGTGAGTAAGATATCAGAAAATTTTGATTATCTCATGAAGATTGACTTTATTTCCTTGCCAGAAGACCACGTTCTACCCACCAAGGAAGAGATGAAGGCCAAAGATTATTGCTAATATCACAATGCGTGGACTCATTCTACCAACATATGTTGGGCCTTTAGGAACGTGATTCAAGATCGCATCAATAGGAAGATCCTCAAGTTCCTAGAGGAGGCAATGCTCATCGACAAGAACCCATTCCCGGTGGGGTCGGTGAACGTAGCAAGTATCGATATGAGAAGTTGGCTCAACCAAAGGAGGAAGGAAGGGCATACGAACTAAGTGTGGAGACCTAAAAAGTCGTACACCTGGGGAAGGGAAGACGGCCTTACCATTACGTCTAAAGGAAGAATCAGTGCACCAAAAAGGCTTGGCAGAAGAGTCACCAAAAGTAGTGACGAAGCTAGTGACCAGCCAACCACTCGCACCACTAGTCACCCTAAATTTGTCAAGCCACCGATACCCAAAACAACTGGAGATTGGATTCAGGTGAAAAGCAGAAAGAAAGACAGGAGGGAAGCATCTACCGCTGCACAGAAAAATGCTAGAACGAGAAAAAGAAGGTCGCAGCGCAAGAAGTTGGCTGAGAAATTGTTTCGAGAAAAAGAAGAACTGGAGGCGAGGCTTCAGAAGCAAAACATGGCTCACTTGGTGGAAAAACAAGAGATACTCATCAAAGGGAAGGAGTTAGTTAACATGACTAAGAAGATGGTTGAGCACTATGATGGAGAGATTCAGAGGAATAAATTCAGAAGAAAGGCAACCGAGGATGATGATATTGAAGACTAGGAAGAAGGCTACTTCAATGTTGGTGAAGTCCCTGTCTATTACCTGGGAGCCACTTTCGTGTTATTACCAGCCATTTTTTGCCAAGTCGATTTTGATAACGAGGCAAAAGATAGGCCAATAGAGAAAGGGAAGGTGTCGGCTGTGGAAAGAGAACAAATTCCACCAGAGAGGTTCTCGAAGGAAACGCAAGACACTGAGGAGAGTAAGGCTCTGACGTTCGAAAAGCCGCTGACTGTGAACTATACCAAACCACTGTACATATGGGCCTGCGTCAATGGGCGACCACTGAATTGGGTCCTGGCAGACAATGGAGCAGCTGTAAACGTGATCCCTCTAAAAGTGTTGTTAGGACTCGGGAAGAGGGAAGAAGTCATCATCGCTACAGATTTAGTGGTGACTGTGGTGATAGGAGACGTAGCAAGGACTTTGGGAGTAGTTCCACTGCAAATCACGGTTGGGAGCAAGACGAGCGTGTCTGCCTTCTTTTTAATCAACACCAATGTGAGTTACAAGTTGCTTCTTGGTAGAGACTGGATTCATGTGAACATGTGCGTACCGTCCCCTCTTCACCAATTCTTATTGTTTTGGAATGGTGACAACGTAGAAATGGTTGAGGCAGACAGTAACCCTTTCAGTGCTGAAGTCAATGTAGTGGACACCTATTATTACCACGGAGACATCACACCGATCACCTTCGAAGGATCGGACAAAGATGGCAGGCCTACACTAATGAAATTCGCCAAAGACAAGCATCTGTTACTCCAAATAAGTAGTATCAATGAAAAAGACAAAAGCGTCAGGCCTCATAGGCCGATTGAAGGAGACACTGGCCAGTTAGGCCAATGATAGTCCCAGGAAGTAAAAATGGGTGGCCAGTGGCTGCGAGGGTCACCCGGGTAGCAATTTTGCAGCAGACCAGGAAACAATTGGTGGTCAACCACGAGATTGAGATGTTCGGGACAGAGTTGGTGTACGGAGGAGAGATCCCAGAAATAGTAAGAGATGAAATAAATCTAGAGGAGTTATAAGGTGCACCACCCAAAATGGAAGATGAAAGACTACAAGTGAAGGACCTTCTAGAAGAAATCAACCTGAATACTGCCGAGGATCCTAAAGTGATGTACATCAGTGGCCTTGTTAGTAAAGAACTACGTGGAGAGATAATCGAGCTGCTCCATCAGTACAAAGATTGTTTTGCATGGGATTACAAGGATATGCCAGGGTTAAGTCGGAGTTTAGTGGAACATCGATTGCCCATCAAACCTGAATTTCGTCCTTTTCAGCAACCACCCAGAAGGATGTCCAAGGAAGTCGAGATGAAGGTAAAAGAAGAAATAGAAAGGCTCCTCAAAGTGGGTTTTATTAGACCAGCTAAGTATATCGAGTGGATGGCAAATATAGTTCCTGTAGTCAAGAAAAACGAAAAAATTAGGATATGTGTAGATTTCCGAGACTTAAATGCCGCCACACCCAAGGACATGTATGTAATGTCGGTTAGTGACATGCTCATTGATGCCACGACCAACCATGAAATGTTAATATTCTGGGATTGTTTTGCTGGCTATAATCAAATCAAAATCGCTGAGGATGATATCCATAAGACAGCGTTCCTGTGTCTAGGAGCAACTGGTACATTCGAGTGGGTCATGATGCCTTTTGGGCTGAAGAACGCTGGAGCTACTTACCAAAGAGCCATGAACCTTATTTTCCATGATATTATCGGGAAAATTGTCGAAGTCTACATCGATGACGTGGTCATCAAGTCCAAAAGACAAGGTGACCATGTAGAACATCTCAGGCAGGGATTTGAGAGACTAAGGAGACACCAGCTCAAGCTCAATCCACTGAAGTGTGCCTTCGGAGTTAGAGCTGGAAATTTTCTCAGATTCCTAGTTCATCAAAGGGGTGTGGAGGTGGACGATAACAAGGCTAAGGCAATCGCGCAGGCAGCGCCGCCTAAAAACAAGAAGGAACTACAAAGGTTCCTGGGTCAGGTTAATTACCTAAGAAGGTTCATCTCTAACTTAGCAGGCAAGATCAAGGTCTTCTCAGAGTTGCTTAAATTGAAAACAGAAGAATATTTTCAGTGGGAGGATAGACACCAGCAAGCATTTGAGAAGATAAAGGAATATTTGTCTTCACCACCAGTGCTTATACCACCGAGGAAAGAACATCCCCTCCGTTTATATTTAGCAGCGTCAGAAACTTCGATTGGGTGCGTTTTAGCTTAGAACAACACTAAAGGTAACTACATGCCATTTACTATCTGAGTAGAACTCTTAAAGACGCTGAAGTTAGGTATTCTCCAATTGAGAAGGTGTGTCTGGCCTTGTATTTCACGTGCACTAAGTTAAGGCATTACATGATTGGAAATATGGTGTTCGTGGTGTCTAATACCGACGTGATTAAGTACCTATTGACAAGGTCAATTATCACTGGGGGGATAGGAAAATGGGTTATTGCTTTAGCCGAATTCTCCCTCCAATTCCTACCTCAGAAGTCAGTGAAAGGGCAAGCCATCGCAAATTTCCTGGCTGACCATCCAAGTGTAGAGGTTCCCGAAACTGGAGAACTAGATCTGAATGTATTCTACCTGGAAAAGGCTCCATGGGTTTTGAAGTTTGATGCGTCTAGCACCACCGATGCTGCAGGGGCAGGAGTCATTATCATATCCCCAGCAGGCACTAAAACTACGCTCTCTTTCAACCTCAATTTTCCATGCAATCAAGTTGAGTATGAAGCTCTGATAATTGGGATGGAGATCCTCAAAGAATTCGATGTCAAAGACTTAGCCATATATGGGGATTCACAACTGGTCATCAGACAACTAAATAGCGAATACAAGTGCAGTAGCTTTTCTTTGGCATCGTATTTTGCTGTTGTGATTCAGTTGTTAGATGACTTTGAGAGTGTGGATTTATTCTATATTCCACAAGAAGACAATTGGGAGGCGGACTCAATGGCTAGGGTGACTTCCGGAATAAAGATGTCTGATGAGTTGATGCATAAATGCGTTCTTATCCAGAAGAAAAATCATCCCGCCATCGAAGGCCGGGGGATGCCAGGGGACGTGTTTAATGCTGATGTAGAGTGTGCTAATGACTGGAGAAGCTCTATCAGAGAATATTTGAAAAATCCAAAAGGGAGGACACCTTATAGAATCAGGATGCAGGCACTGAATTACCTTCTGGTGGAAGGTACTCTCTACCGAAAAAGTGTCGATGGCCTCCTCCTTAGATGTTTAGGCCCAGCGGAGTCAATGGAAGTCTTGAAACAAGTACATAAAGGTGTATGCGAAGCCCATCAATCCGGGGAGAAAATGTGTTGGTTGATTCGTAGACACGGTTATTATTGGCCCCGGATATTTGATGACTGTTTCAGGTACGCTAAAGATTGTAAGCAGTGTTAGAGACACGGGAAAATCCAGAGACTACCAGCCGCGGAACTGACAGGTATAATCAAGCCTTGGCCCTTTCGCAGGTGGGCCATTGACCTGATTGGGAAAATTTACTCAGCGTCCTCCAAAGGTCATTCTTTCATCATAGTGGCCATGGATTTTTTCACCAAATAGGTGGAGGCTCAACCGATGAAGAAAGTCGAGAAAAAAGAAGTCACTCAATTTATCAAAGAAAACTTAATCCACAGGTTTGGGATTCCTAAGTCAATTACCACTGACCAACGGACAATGTTCACTGGAGAATTGGTTAGGGAATTCGCAGAGGATTACAGTATCAAACTACTAAGATCGAGCCCCTATTATCCTTAGGCAAATGGACAGGCCAAGGCCTTAAACAAAGTCATAATTAACATTCTACAGAAGATGATGGAACACAATCCCAGGGACTGGCATAACCTCCTCTCAGAGACTCTTTGGGCATATAGGACATCGAAGCGAAACGCAACTGGGATGACCCCATTTTCATTAACCTTCGAACATGATGCTGTACTACCTATAGAAGTAGTAGTGCCCTCTTTAAGAGTTGCATAGTAAAACAATTTGGCTTCAGAGGATTACTCGCAAGCCATGATGATGGAGTTAGAAGAGTTGGACCACGTGAGGATGGATGCCCTCAATAAGATGGTCCTACAGAAAAAGA
>JAOSBN010000004.1:890305-902924 GCA_027563595.1 Erythroxylum suave
TCAATGAATCAATTGAGTTTTAGTGCTAATTCAAAATTATGACATGCGTCAAGGAAGGAGAACGACTTTGGTGGATCGAGGCGTGCCTACCTGTTCTGTAGATATGGTGCATGCTCCAGGATAATCCAAGTTAAATTGTCCATCTTCTCTTAGATCTGCCAACATTTGACAGAAAATTGCTTACAACAGCAGAACAGGCATGGATTCTCAAAGTTGATGATTTCGTGCAGCAAACTCACTCATTCTGTAAGCCATTCAATGTACAATATAACAAATTCCGAAGTGGTTATTATTACTACAGAAGTCCTGGAGACACAAAGCCATCAGAAAGTCCCACAGATGCACATATAATGCTTAGATCTGCCATTTGACTGAGAATAGCTCACAACAGCAGAACAGACATGGATTCTCAAAGTTGATGCTTTAGTGCACCAAACTCGCTCATTTTGTAAGCCATTCAATGTACAACATAATGAATTCCAATGTGACCATCGTTACTACAGAACTCTAGGAGACACGAAGTCATCAGAAAGTCCCACACATGCACATATAACGTCTGTCCTTAGATCTGCCATTTGACAGAGAATTGCTTGGAACAACAACATAGACATGGATTCTCAAAGTTGATGTTTTACAGCACCAATCTCACTCGTTCTGTAATCCATTCGATGTACAATATAACAAATTCCAAAGTGGTCCTGTCCTTAGATCTGCCATTTGACAGAATATTGATCACAATATCAAAACAGACATGGATTCTCAAAGTTGATGCTTTAGTGCACCCAAGTCACTCATTCTGTAAGCCATTCAACGAACAACATAACAAATTCTAATAGAATCAAATATAATGCAAGTGGTCATCATTACTACAAAACTCTGGGAGACATGATCGGAAAGCCCCGCAGATGCACATACGATACTTGAACAGACAATAGGCCCAGAAAAAAACATGGTCAAGTTGCAGATTTATATCCCAGAAAAACTGAGTACATTTGAACAGATAGAGTCCCATTCTTCGCTTTAAGGTATTGCGTCAGACACACTTGATCCGTAAAACCGTGATCAAGCAAAGCAGGATTGGCAACAAAAATCAAGCAAAAAGAAGCAAAAAGTTAAAAGAAAGAAAGAAAAAGTGTTCATAAATCATCACCTAATTTAGTCCCAACAAGAACAATAGGCACCGATGGGGCATAATGTCTGAGCTCAGGGACCCACTTCTCCAACATAACAAGGGAGCAAAAAGGAAAAGGCGATTATAAGACACAGAGAAGAATCACAAAAGGTATATGAATATCACAAGAAAAGGATGAATTTGAGAAAGAGCAATCATAGCAGATGGATAAAAAAGAGGAAAAAGGCTTACTTTCTTTGATATGTTCTCATAGCTAGGCCTACTTATGAGAGAAAAAGAAAGAATGAAAACATCAGCTCCTCTATAACTCAGAGGCCTCAGCCTGTTATAGTCTTCCTGACCTGCATTAATCATGCTATAACTTCTGCTTAGAAGCATCATAATATGCTAATTCAACCCTATTATGTGAAGAAAAAAAACCTCCAACTTTAAAATTATTTACGGGATTTAGATTTCTAAAATATTAGTAATCTAATTAGTCCCGTATATATTTTTCATGACATGCCTTTCACTGTTATTCTTTTGAAAATCACAAAACGAATTTTCAAAAAAGACAAGATTAAAAGCTTTTTTTTTTCAAAATTAATTAAACTACAAGGTATCCAAAGCCCTCAAAAGCACTGCTGCTTTTCTAAAGCAGAACAGCTCAAAGAAAGTAAAATGTTGCAATTTCACAACATCCAAGATTTTAGGAAATCTTGCAAACTGAATCTTTCCTTCTCTAAATTCAAAACAAAGAACCAAATTGTGAGGAGAGATCATCTTAGAAACACCAAAAACAAAAGTAAAAACTAACCGAAATTTCACAAGTTTCAGGATAAAGATCTGAACGAAACATAACAACAAACAAGTTACCTGCAGTGTCCCAGAGACCTAGATTCACAGTCTTCCCATCAACCATAACATTGGCACTGAAATTATCAAAAACCGTGGGGACGTAATCCTGTCAGGGAAAAGAACAAAAAACCACAAAGGCAAAACCTCGTCTCAGAAACAGACACAGAAGACCTCAAATTGAATAAAGCTAAAATAAAAGTTAGAGAAAGAGTACAGTAGGGAAGGTGTTGCTTGTATATGAAATGAGAAGACACGTCTTTCCGACAGCACCATCACCAACTGTCACACATTTGATGAACTTTGATGCAGCAGATGTTGCATTTGTTGTTGTTTCTGTCATTTCTAAGAGCAGCGTACTAAAAACCTCAAAATACACTTCCCCAGTCCTCTCTGTGTTCTCTATTTGATACAGGTTGTGCTTGAGTTAGATATAGGGAGTAAGAGGAAGGGCGGACTAAAAAGAAGGGAGGTCATTAAAGAACGAGAAAAAGTAGGAGAATTCACTTTAATTTGAGCTGTCAGAGAGGCAAAAAGGAGTCAAATAAAAGGTAAGCAGACCCCATTGGAATGAGACTTCATCAAGAGCACTAATACACAAACTACGCTGCTGAATACTAGTAGTTGAGATCGAGCTAATAGGAAAAAAGATTGCTCATTTCTTATACTACTTCCAAACCGGTGTGTGCCCATCAAATTAGATAAGGCTGATTCAGAGCAATTTGAGTTACGGTGTGATCGAATCCAATCCAACCAGAGGTGTTTTTATTACACGACATGAAGATGCATGTCAGAATGTGAGTAGAACAACAAAAGTTAAGCCTATACTAGGCTCCCACGACAATGGAGTGATTATCGGGCCATCCAGTCAGGTAATATTCGTTGAAGATATTTATGATTGCTGACACTAGTACAGCTCCTGGTGCTTTGATCCAATTCAGGTTCAAGAATCTCAGTAGGGACGAGGTGGTTGAGCCGTGACCCGGCCCAATCACGAGCTGGTTGACCCGTAATTTAATTTATTATTTTATTAAAAATTTTTAAAAAATAACATCATTTTTAATAACACGATATCATTTTGGAAATAATGGTTAGGTCAATAGGTTGAGTCAGCATTTTTTTTACGTTTCTAATTTTGGATTTATAGCACCAAAAAAAGTCCTTAAAACGGCGTCACTTTGTCTTGGGAGCACGCTTTTGGTCTAACAATTGGAAGTCTAATCCAGTAATGGTTAAACCGACTTGCCGTTTAGCGTACGGACATTGGTAGTTACATAAACATACAGAAGAGAGAGAGTGGGAAGGATTCAAGGAAGAGAACAATGGGTTCGAGAGCAGCAACACCGCCATATCCAAGCGCCGCGAGAATCGCCGATTCACAGTGTTATCCTCAGTACACAGCCTCTCTTAAGTGTAAAACCCTGTTCTCGATACAATAACGTTTTTTTTATTGTTTTATCCGGAAATTCACCAAAAACAAGATTCCGTAACTAGACATTGCGGGGCGTTTTTGTGATTTCTATTCAAAATTGATGAAAGAATCTTATGTGGGTTCTTTTAAAATTTTGAATTGGGTGTAAGGGGAAGAAAATTGGTGAAGATACGTTTTTTTTATTTACTTGATCAGTCTCTGATGATGCTTGTTTTTTTAAATTTTGTAAAGGATTCAGCTTTTTGTTTGATCTTCTTTACTCTTCTGTGATGTGATTAGTGATTAGTGATTTTAGCTGGTTTTATTGATTAGAAAACTGTTTAGAGACTGAAGCTTTGTTAACTTCTTTGTTTGCTTCAATTTGTAATGTGCCATTATGTTTTTCATTATGTGTGAACTTTAATTTGAGTATTATAGAGAAATTTTAGGTGATCTCTTTTCTGGGTATAGGTGAGCTTTTAAGATGTTATGTTTATGTGATTAAATTGAGGGCTTTGATGAGGATTTTTGTCCGCTGTCATGTATTGGTATTTGGTGACTGAATAGCGGTTCTTTATGCACTTGTTGATCAATTTACATTCTTTGGTAAAAGGCCTGGCTTCACGCTTTGTTGTTTCGGTTTCTATGTGTTGCTTTAGGAATCATGTAGTTTCGGTAGGACTCTCGATTTCAGTACAAAATGTGTCTGCCATTTCTTAATTCTGGAGAGAAACTTGCAGGCCTAGAAGAGTTTAGCTCAGACAAGAGTAAGTGTCAAGAGCATTTTGATGTGTACAAGGAATGCAAGAAAAAGGAGGTATTGGATTCTTAAGAAACTCTTTAAGACTTTATGTTGACATTTGCAATTGACCAATCCGGGATGACTAGATTATAACGTTTCTTGCTTTTATCTGGACAGAGGGAAGCTCGGCTTGAACGCAACAAGACTCGCTCTTTTTTTTCCTAAAACACTATGTCCTGATTCTCTTGACATGCATGGAACTTTGCTTAGGACCATTGCAAATGTTTTCTCAGTTTACTTCATTTGAATACATTTAGGATGAAATTGAACTGCAAGATTTCAGACTGAACTTTTCACTATGGCACTGAGTAGCAGTTCAATTTAGTGTTTCTGTGTATCTATGGTCACGAGATGTAATAGATAAGGCTGTGGACTATTTACACTAACGTGTTAATCTGTTAATTATAATTAACAAAGTTCAACTCTGTCCATTTTGGTTACTTAATAGTGTAAGAAAACGGAGTTGCCCATGCCCAAGAGACCTCGACTCGGCAGTGTCAGAATGATAATCACCAACAGCTATTCAATTGATCAACTTCGTCGAGGATCCTGGCCCTTAATGGTTACAAGCAGTAATGGCTAAGAGCTGTATATGGATTCTTTCATGTCAACTAGATGCATAATATGCAATTTCTCATAGCAACTGTATATGCAGAATAAGAATGCTTCGAGCATACTCCCGGCTTTAGGCTTAAGGGTTGGCCTTGGTCCAACAGAAATGCAGGTAAGCCCAGAGTGAGAAGTCGAACCTTGACAGGTGATAGAATCGCACTCAATTCTTCCATTGCAAATTGTAGCCTGATATTTTTCTTGACCCAATCCCTGCCAGACAGTCAGCTTTGGGCCAAAACAAAGTCAAACTGGCCTTTTGCTGTTCGGGCTGGATTGGTTTGTCAACTATAATCAAAGAGCATTCTATTAGCAAATCTTTCAGGCTTGAACTGGTTGCATGGGACCCAAGTGTCAGGATCCTGCTGCACAATTGAGATTGGGATTTGAATGTTCGTTACCTTGGGAATACCAACAGTGAACGATCCTGAATTCTGAATCCCATCTTCTGTCGCGTGAAACATTAATTATTTTCATGTTCTGAAGCATGTGAGCGTTTTGTTAGACAATTATTACAAGTTTTAAGCACCTCAGGACAAGCTCCAGTTTGCTAATCATGGTGAGCAGCTACTGCCATCAGACACCATTGAGGTTATGATTGATATGGCTTAAGAAGTCAGGGGTGGCAACGGGTCAGGTTTGACTCTAGGATGATTTGTGTGTCTAATGTCCAGTTTACTGCTGTTCATAGCAGCAACTCCTCCATTCTCTTGGAATCCTTCAATCCTATCCTTTCACGCCCTTTAACATCGAGATCGTCGAGTCCGCCATTAGACTCACCAAACCATGTTAAAGAAAAGTATTCTTTAACAACTTATGATTACCTAATCAATGTTAAAGAAAAGTATTCTTTCATTATGCTTAATTGCGAACACATATCAGATTTTCTGTTCCAATTATTCTATTTTAATTTTATTTTATTAAATTTTATCTATATACTAATGTGAGGTTTAAGTAAATGTGTAGATGAGATTTAATAAAACATGATAGGAATATTATAACCAAATCAGCAGATCTAATTTAAGACATTTTAAAGACAAAATTTTTTTTAATGTGTTTCAAAATGATGGTTTAATTGGTAAAATTTTAAAATAATATCACTTCAAAGAAAATTTTTAAAGTGAAATTGTTTTGATAATTTTTTAAATAAAATATTGATTTGATCGGGCCGAATCGGCTGCCATCCCGAGATGTATTGGACTACTTTATAAAAGCCTGTAACAAGAAAAGGAAAGTGGTAGATTCTTTTGGGCTGTGACCAACGAAGCCCAACAAGAAATGACAAATTAAATGGTGTGAGAAAATAGAAATTGGAAAATGAAGGTTAGAAGGAAAAAAGGAAAAAAAGAAATGAAAGATATGGACAAGAAAACAAAGGGAGACACAGAGAACATAGAGGGGGTCCTCTGAATCTCTTCCTCTCCCACATCGTAAGCCCTAGTTTTAACCGATTCTCTGTCAATTTGCTGTTCCTCGTCTTCTTTACCTCTGAAATTCCCGATTTTTCACTCTTCCACGTCCCGCCAAAAACCCTAATCTCCCAACGAACTTCGCATTCCCTTGATTTCCTTGTTCTTCTGTTCATGATGGTCGGTCCTAAAGCTTGAATCTTTGGTACGAGGCCTGCGGGTTGGAGGTTGGGATATACGTATAAATACATATATCGAAAAAATATTTGTGGGTCTGTGGGAATTATGTATGCTCGCGGTGGTTCGAGATCGGAGATTGTGGGAGGACCGCTTGATCGGAAGCGAATAAACGATGCGCTCGATAAACACCTTGAAAAGTCGTCGCCTTCAACTTCGAGGGCTTTGAATAGTAAGGAAAAAGATAGATTGTCCGTACCGTCCACTTCTACTGGCAAATCACAACTCGACCATCGTGATACACGTTCGACTTCTCTCTCCAAGAACAAGGGTTCTGATGGTTAGTTTGTTGTTTTCGTTCTTATAGATGTTACTTTTCCTTAAATGCGCATCTGGGGTTATTGTAAGTTGTTGCATGATGGTTTTCTTTCGGTGTTTGGGATTGGATTGTTCTGTTTGTTTTTCGTGTGTTTTTTCTGCAGATGTTGAGTTTGATTTGGTCCTTCATGACGTTTTGCTAGTTATAGTAAGTAATGATGTGAAAAGTGTCTCGTTCATGATCTTGTTTCCCTGCCCTTACCTTGCTCTGGAAAGGGTTATTCTTTGGCTATGATTTTGGCTTTCTAAACTGTTCTTAGTTTTTGCATTCTAATCACGGCATATCATTTCTGGCTTGGTGTAAAGCTCTGACCTGTGAAATACCAGATGAGCTCTGTTTAAACTTGAAGATTGCTCAGTGATTGAGACACGAAATTTAACTTTTTCTTCGTTTTCCTATATATACATATTCTTAATGTTTTGTTCATGCTGTTAGCATATGGTACATTTATGTAGTACAATACTGTTATACTAAGTTTCATATTTTACTTGATTTTCTTCCTTCTGCTGTTAGTTAAATTTGCAGAATAGTAAATTTCTTGTTTTTATTTCTGTAGTGGTTTATGAATTTGAATTATGTATTCAGGCTATGTTGGCTAGCCTTTTTTCTTCAACCTACCAGTTGTGATTGGTTAGCCTCTTTGGACTGTAATCTTGCAAGATCCGTTGTTATAATATACTGGCTATTGACTATTGAGTCTATTTTTTGGTTGTATTACCTACTGACACGATCTTAAATTAACAAGCTGCAGAAGAATCTGAGACTGACAGTGAGGAATCAGATGTTAGTGGTTCTGATGGAGATGACACATCTTGGATTTCATGGTTTTGCAATTTGAGAGGAAATGAGTTTTTCTGTGAAGTTGATGATGAATACATCCAGGACGACTTCAATCTTTGTGGATTGAGCAGTCAAGTTCCTTATTACGATTATGCACTGGATCTCATACTGGATGTTGAATCTTCTCATGGTAAACATTTCCGGTGGCACCTAGGATCTTGATTTAGATTTAGCTTTTCTTGTTAGAGCATTGATCCTTATATTTGAGGTTTTTCTTTTGTTTTGCTTGTTGGTAGGTGATATGTTCACTGAAGAACAAAATGAGTTGGTAGAATCTGCAGCTGAGATGCTTTATGGTCTTATACATGTTCGGTATATACTAACTACCAAGGGAATGTCCGCTATGGTAAATACACGTATTATGTAATTTGTAGATTTATTATTATTTTTGGAACATAATTGGTTGATTATAAGTTCTGTTGGAAATTTTTATAGTTGGAGAAGTATAAAAATTATGATTTTGGGAGATGCCCACGAGTATACTGCTGCGGGCAACCTTGCCTTCCAGTTGGTCAATCAGATATTCCTCGATCAAGTACTGTTAAAATCTACTGTCCTAAATGTGAAGACATATATTATCCACGATCCAAGTATCAGGGCAGTATCCTTTCGGTAGTGATCGCTAGTTCAATGACTTCCTTTAAGATTAATTCATTGAAATAAGTTTGTATGTGTTTTCATCTGCTTGAATTATTCAATTTCTTTTCAGGTTGTTTGTTGTGTTTCTATATTTATACTTCATTATTCTCCGGATTGAGTTGCAATTTAACAGATGAGCTATCATTATGCTCAGGGTTTGGATCCCTCAGAAGTTGAGTCATGTTTGTATTTGAATGTTAAACACTTACAATATACTACCTGTTTTCGATACATCAACAAAAAACAGACATCGATGGAGCTTATTTTGGATCAACATTTCCTCACCTTTTCCTGATGACTTATGGCCATTTGAGGCCTCAAAAGGCAGCACAGAGCTATGTGCCTAGAGTTTTTGGCTTCAAGATCCACAAACCCTGACAGGGGCACTGGATAAGATGAGAATCGGCAGAATGTTTTGGGTGGTTCTTTAGTATCGCGCACTCTCTGTGAAGTACTCCAACAAGCAAGGCAAGTAAAGGTGGCTAATCATAAAGGATTACAGATGATTTTGAAAAATCGAAATGTTTGAAATGCAATATGGACTATACTTTGACCTATATTTTATTTTTATTTGTGAATTTACAGAGCGATTGCAAGTCTTCTTGTCTTTCATGGTTAAGAATTGTTCAAAATTCTCACATTGTTTCCTTCCACCATTTTCTTAGAAAACATGTATGCTTTACTGCATTGTCCTTTGTTGTTAGCTGCTGCATATTATTGACTCATGCTCCACCTTGTGAAAGTTGAGCTGAAAATTTTGATTATCAGAAGAGGAATGGTCCTTGGTATCCACTTTTTGACTTTGTCCATTTTAGTTAACTGCACACTTGGCTTAGTTAAGATGAACGTTTCCTAGGGTTGGCGAAAGGGTTTGGAGCCTGTTCCGGCCCTGCCATGAAATCAATCGGCAAGTATGATTTGATTGAGTTCCAGGTCGGATTTGAATCTAAATTGGAAAAAAAAAAAAAAGGCTTCAGGCAAAGCGGTTCTGAAATTTGAACCTTTATCTAGTTTGAACCTTTTAGTCTGGCTTAAAGCTGGGTCAAACCTTTTTGATCATGTAGAGCAGTGTCTTACCAATTTGAACAAGATGAGCTCGTCGGATCAGAAGGAAAGTTGTCAGGGTATAGGTCCTCCCTCTCTGGACAACTTTTGCTCTACTTGCCAGGTGCTTGGAGGGTACTACTATGCGCTCTCAATCCTAGAGCAAGATGCGCTTGTTGGATCAAAAGCAAAGCTGTTAGGCTGTAGGCCCTCCCTTTCTCTCTGGACAGCTTTGGGTTTAAATGCTGGGCATGTTCACTGCTCAAAGTTTCAGGCCAGGGTATGGCAAGTCAGGCTTGTCAATCCTGGTTGCCCACCATATGCATTCACATCTATCTATCAACATTATTGATATTGTACCAATGTTTGGATTGACCATTCGATGCTTCATAATTAAGAGAAAATAAAACAGATAATTTTGGTTAAAAAATTGTGAAGGGGATAATTTTTCTAGAGTAAATTAATTTTTAAATTCATAAGATAACCCTAAAATTCATACATTTTAAATACATCAGTTAATTTCAGGAAGACACGAAACTACATACCTATCGGGATAGAACCTCTGTTCTCATAAACTAATTCTTACTTTGTTTTATCCTATTGCATCCAAACATTTGTGTGAAACCCAAAAAATGTATAGATGAGTTGAGATGGAACAGAGTAGGAATTGATTCATGGGAACTGGTTTATGGGAATAACATATCTCTTCCCATACCTAAAATGGTAAGCTGATCAAGCCTTGATTCACTTATTAGTCGTAAGTCAAAATTACTGGTTCAGCAGATTATGGTGAATCGGAACTTCCGGTCTATAGCATTAGATCTTTTGTGCCAAAAATAGTGTTCCAACCCTGTTTCATTTAATTTTAACAATACGAGCACTACATAAGTATGTAGATAAGATTTAATGAAACATGACAGAAATTAATTAAGTGGAGCAGAAGGTATGTTCCCGAAACACATAATTTGCACTCAATGTAATAATTTACCTAACACCAACCTAACTCAGGTTCGGATGCCACTTATTCATAGAAGACAAGTGACTTTATTACGTCTTAGTTAAAAGTTCATACAACACGTGTGACTTTTGTGGATGAAATATATACAGGACTTGATAACTCAACAACAGACCAATCTTCATACAAAATTCATGTTCAACAACCCTGTGACAACTTTTATATCTATTTAAGTGGAGTTGAATCTATCGAGAAGTTGTTTTTTTTTCTTTCTCAAATGTTTTCGTTGACGTTGAATTTTGTTTAATCGTCTGAGTTGTTTATTTTTATCATTAAACATTGTTTGAGAAAATCCTCCGTTGAGGTTAGTACCAGGCGGTCATACTATTGAGTGTAAAATTCTTTCACGAGTTGTGAGGACGAGAGATAGTATCAAAGGTTAAGTAGTGTCGGTGCAGTAAAGCTTTGCATAAAAATATTATCATTAGTGAAAGAATTAAGTTGGGTTAGGCTCTACAAACATAGGTAAGATGTGTCGAATTGTGTTACCAAAATTCGGTGTTGATTTATATTTGTGCGTTTAATTTTTTATTTTTGATTGTGCTAGAAATGACTGCAATAAATCGAAGATTTTGCGAAACTATTATACCCCCTTGAATTTTCAATTTTTATCAAAGTGGGTCGCCGAATCGAAATTTAGTACGTCAAATTGGTACAGGTCCATGTTTCACAATTATGACTATAAAAAAGGGACATAAATCATCAGGTCACCGTTGTTAGATTATTCAAATTATCCTACGTGGAAATCATAGATGAGAGTATTCATACAGACACAAAGAACAAAAATATAGAATTCGGTTTTAAATGACTGGACACATCTAGTGACGACTAATAAAAAGAGAGAAGCACTGCTTAAAGATACATTTGAGTGAACAAGGACTAAAGAAGAGAGAGTGCTTGAAAATTCTCAAACAGTGTATGTTATCTTCAGTGTAATTGATGAAGGACGCTTTGCTATAATATTTGCTTGTGAATCAACGAAAGAAGAGTAGGACACTTTACAAACTATACATGAGGAGTTGAAATTTGTGATAATTTTGAAACTTAAGATGTTGGCTGTAAGATTTGAAGAGTTAAAGATGGAAGAAAGTGAAGCTATTGGAGATTTCCACATGAAATTGCGTAACATGGCAAATCAAGTCCATCAATTCGGGAAGAAATAGTTTAACATGAAGCTGGTTAAAAAGAAATTGAAATCGTTACCTTTGAGGTTCGTACAGAAAATTGCAGTAATTGAGAAAGCTCATGATATCAATGAATTGTCTTTAAATAAGTTAATTGAGATTCTTACTAACTTTGAGAAGAATTTGTTAAGGAATAATCAAGCCAAGATCGGTAATCATTTACTTAATACCAACCTGACTCAGATTCGGATGCCACTAGTCAACTTATCATTCATTAATATTAATTAATTAATGATAAGATATTCATTAATTATAATTAATAATCCAATTATTTCATTAATTAAATTATTCATTTCCATTCTATTATAATAAAATAGAGAAAATAGAATCAAATTTATAATAAAACTAAACAAATGTTCAACTTTATAAATAACTAGAATTCTTATACTTTGTAGTCTAACAATTATAGAGTAAATATCAACTTTAGGCTTTCAACAAAACTTCTTACTAATGACAATTTTCCAACGGAGGCGATCTTGTGAAGTGGCTCTTTCTGCTCGCAATAAACTTGACTTCGTTAATGGAAAGCATCTAAAACTAGATGATTTACCTCCTTTTTTATGCAAAGGGAAAGATGCAACAACGTGATAATCTCTTGGATGCTACATTCGGTAGATGAAGACATTGCCGACAACCTGTCATATGGTTCTATTGTTGCAGAAATGTGGAAGGAATTGGAGATTAGGTATGCTCATTCTATTAGGACTATGATTTATCAAATGCAAAAGGAATTGGAGATTACTTCTAATTGCTACTCAATACAGTATCGTTGACATAAAAAAACTTGTTTGGCTTGACTTACAAGAACAAAAAGATCATTATTTATATATCATACTATGTCTTACTAATATTTATGCTAGTATTACACCCGTTTACTTTCAAGTTCATGGATGAGGAACCACCAAACTCAAACTTGAAGACCAATTTGCCTTTTTGTTTATCAAGATTTGATTATTTAAGAACAAAAAAATATTCAACAACAATGAATAGAATAAATAATAAATGTAGATCGATGCTGTTTTTCGTGGAGCTGCACCAAATTTATTTTATACGAAAGAACTGTAGTAGGAATGTCTAAGAAATTCAGACAGAAGGTGTCTTCAGCATACATGCAAGCCATGCAATGACGTAAAGAATTAGTGGG
>JAOSBN010000004.1:906742-917350 GCA_027563595.1 Erythroxylum suave
CGTTGTTTTGAAGCAAAAAATATTGCTAGATTAGTAGGGACAAAAAATCTAAACTTGATTTAAAAAGGGCACCAGTTTTTCAATGCCATTTTTTGTGTCCTTACTTTGTATCAATTATTTAAAATTTATTAGAATTTTTAATATGGATAGAGTATAGAATTCACTAGTAATACTTGAGTTTAGGTTAATTACTGTCAAAATAACTAGAACTAATTATTTGGATAGCTGACCCTTACTACTTATAAATCTTTTAACATGAAATTAATAGGAGATAAGAATAAACCAAGTCTTAATGTCTTATAGTTAATATATAAAATCAATTAAGTTGGTTTTATATATTTACGAACACACCTCCTCAAATGAAAGCTTTTTGTTCTTGAAACTTACGCATTCTCACATTATCTTGTACTGAATTAATTAGATAAGAAATAGGTGAGTGATAGGATTTTGATACTATATTAAGCGACTGTTTCATTACAAAAGTTTAAACTATTGTATAAAGCCATCTTAATTAATTTTATATATTCACTGACAATATTTACCTAAATTTTATATAAATATATAAAAATAACAACACAATGTAACAATACCCAAATTTTCACCTAAGTAGAGTATGGGGAGGGTAAGATGTACATAGTCATCATGTCCATATCTCCTAAGAGATATAGAGACTGTTTCCTCATAGTCCCTCGACTGTTTTGGTAACTCGCACTCAAGACCTCCTTGATCTTAAACGAAGAGTTAACCAACTAGGCTGGTCCTTGTCTACGTAAATATATAAACATATGAATAAAATTTAAGAGAAAAGGTGTAACTTTAACAAACGATCTTTTTCCGTTAAAAAGGGTTATGGTTAGATTCAAAAGCCTACGACAATTGACAAGACACATGCATCCATTTCACATCTCACAAAAGAAAAAAGCCAATGATCACAAAGGGCACACAAGAAAACGTGCGCGCACAATTTTCAGTAATGATTTTTAAAGTCGACCATTGAATTTGTAAAAATCATTATTTCTTATTTTAAATATAATTTTCGAGCTAATTGTTAACTATAAAAGATAATTTTATAAAATTAGATTACATGCTAAATAATTATAATATATCAAAAATAAAATTAAAAGTCTTCGCCAAATGTTTGGTGCACAATTTAAGTCTTCTACTCTATATTTTGAGGTTTATTTTATAATATAAAAAGAGACGGATAATAGATTTAGATTTGAATTAAATTTAATAATTTAAATTAATCAAATGGAAAATGGTAAATAATAGTGGATTAGTATACAAGCACAAATAATAAATAATAAAAATTTAAAATTTAAATTGATTTGTTTTTCATAATTATTTTTTAACAGAGGAATATGTAGCCGTTATTTTTTGGATGCACATTTGGTAAACACGCTAATCAACTTTGCATTAGACAATTCCTTTACTACAAGCTCGATCGAAAGAGTATAGATAAGAGATTCGAATACAGAACCTTTTAACGCTATACCCTTTTACTCTACCAACTCGACCACATATGATGATCCAAATTTCATACATTTTAAATACATCACTTAATAAATTTAAATTTAAAGTTATGCACACAAATTCGATAAGCACTTAATAATAAATCTTAATAAAAATTGAACTCTAAAATCTCTAAGAATTGTGGTTGTTCATATTACTAATTTAAATGAATTAACAATATAAAGAGTCTCATCTTTACTCTTTATATAATTCAATTAAAATATATAATTTTTAAAAATTATAAACTATTTTATAATCTATTTAATACATATTTAAAATATAAAAAGTACAAAATTTATTAATATAAAATTGAATTTTCATTCTATAAAAAATTAAGACTAAACAACAACAACAATAACAACTTAATAAAGGTCCTTTTGAATGCAAGATTTGAGAAAGTCCCAAAGTATACAGCCTTACTCCTAATTAATAGAGAGATTATTTTAAAAAAAATTTTACCACATGTGTTCTGACTATTGCTTTTAATTTGTTAATTCTTTCACATCTCTTTCTTCTGCCTGTTTGTTAGATTTAATTTGTATGTGATTTCACTGCCGCGTGCATCTGGTTGACCAATTGAGCATCTGCTTGATCAGCTGGTTAGGCTTTCCTTCTTTTCTTATTATTATTCTTATTGTGCTTATTATTAATATAATAATTATTATTATTATTATGATTAGTAGTATTAGTATTAGTATTGGTATTTTTATTCTTATTATTTTCATAATATTTGTATCCCTATTTGTCTTATTATTATTATCAGTATTGTTATTCTTATTATTATTGTTTTGTCTTCTAAACTTGCATCACATACTTAAAGTTTTTTTTTAACTTTTCATGTCATATTTATCTGTGGCTCTATCGGGAAACAATCTCTCTGCTTTATGTAAGGTTGTGTACTATCAGACATCCTCAAACCCTGCATTTGTACGGGATTCGAATGGATATGACGATGATATATAGAAAAAGGTATAAAAAACGATATTATAAGAAAAGTTTTCTATTTTTAATCACCTCTTTTTAATTTTTCTTAACCCTTCTCTTTTTATTCTTATACTCTCTAAAATTATAAACTGATCAAGCCTTGATTCACTTATTGGTCATTTGTGTGCATTGCTTTGCTTAGGATGTTTATACTAATTGAGGCATTTATTATCACTAATCTTAATTACCATACTTAAATGTTAAACCCAAACATTAGCACTACAATTCGAATAAGCATTAAATTGTCTACCTATTTTATTAAAAAATATGGATTTGTGGGTCCCAAGTTATTAATAATTACTACTAAAACGCGCTGTCGTGTAGTAATCGATTTTTAGACTAGACTTGTCAACCAAGCATCCAACTACTCCTATTCTAATTAACTAATAATGTAGTAACCTAGACAAACATTCTCTTTTCTTTTTTCCTTTTATTATCTAAAACCCGGAGGCATGGGTGGGTTGGTAAGAGGCTCTTTGGGTTTAAGTGAAGTCTCAGGTTTAAACTCTCCTCATATATATAGACGTTTAAAATTTAAGGTTAAAATTTTGCCTCCTGCAAAAGACCTATTCAACTCGAATGGAGATTAGTCTGAGTGTGAATAACTGAAAAGCATTTTCCTATAGTTAAGACCCGCCTAGAACACTTCGTAGGCAAAAATAAATAAATTACAAAGCCCTTATCGATGGTCGAGTTATTAGAGTGAGGGGTATGAGATTAAAAAATTTTGTGTTCGAATTTTCCTACGTATATTCTTTTTATCGAGCATGTCATACATGACTTGTCTATTGTGAAGTACTCGATTGACATGATTTGCAAGTTATAATATCAATCATAAAATTTACCTGTGTGTATTTAAAAGATAACGACTGTAAAATTCTTCGATCTAAAAAAAATCTAAAATTACAAAAAATATCAAATTAAAAAAAGAATTGGACCAAAATTATATATACATACATATATATATATTTTTTTTCCATTATTTTAAAAAATGAAATTTACTAATCTATAATTAAACATTGAGGACTTCCTAAACAAAATATTTGAAAATTAGTATCAAACGAAACCCACATTTCATAATTCAAGACATTATTTTACATTTTTTTGGGTTCGATTCCAATTTTACCCATGAAGACCTTGTTGAAAAATTGAAAGAAAAATGGTTGATGGAAGGTTGTTTAGGAAAATAACAGTTAATTACAGGGGCAAATCATAAAAGAGAGCTTATTTATTCATGAAAGTAACGTTTTTAATATCTCCGAGAAAATAAAGAAAAAAGAAAAAGAAAAAACGTGTTAAGAGCTATCGACAATCGAAGAAGAAGAAGAAGACAAGAGTATAGAAAGAGATCAGAAGTTGGACGAAGAAGGAAAAAGATCACTGTCTTCTTCTTCAAGTTGTAGATGTAATGCATCAGAAGAAATCAGAAGTCCAAATCGGAAAAGAAAGCACCGGCGTCTCTTCCGATTACAACCCTACACCGCCTCTGTTCTTCACTTCCGATCACAACCCATCATCCCCCTTTAATCCTCCCACCCCTCAGGTTATAATCCAGCCCAGCGGCGATCATTTCGAAAATGACCCTTTTGTCCCTTCACCGTCTTCTTCCTCCGTGTCAACTCCGTACAAGCGACCCCTTTTGACCCAGCAACATCACCACCATCCCACTCATCGATCTCCCTCCATTACGAAATCGCCCACCGTGTACCATTTCTCGACGACCCAACAGAATCAGTCTCTGTTCTCCGTGTCTATCGCCGCCAAATCCGCCGCGTTTCGGTTCCTGAGGCGGTTTAATAATTTCCGGCGTTTGCGAGTCCACCTGAGGTTAATCCTCTTGTTGTCTCTCCCTTTGTTCTATTTCTTGGTTTCTCATCCGAGTCACTCCGTTCTTCTTGATTTTCTGTCGGCTTTTGCTTTCTCTGCCGCGCTTTTGTTCTCTCTCAATCTTGCCCTCCCTCGCCTTCCTTCTATTCGCTTGTTTCTGTCGCGTTCTTTTCCAATTAAGCTCAAATGCAACTCTAACGTGTCTCGGCCTCCATTGCCAGTGTTCTGGTCAATTGGGTCGAGGCCAGTTTCGGAGAAGAGGGTTGATTCTGGGTGTTGGGTTCAGGTTTACAGCAACGGGGACGTTTACGAGGGTGAGTTTCATAAAGGGAAGTGTTCGGGGAGTGGTGTTTATTACTACTGTATGAGTGGGAGGTATGAAGGTGATTGGGTTGATGGAAAATATGATGGTTATGGAGTGGAGACTTGGGCAAGAGGTAGTCGATATAGAGGGCAATATAGGCAGGGACTTAGACACGGATTTGGGGTTTATAGATTTTACACAGGTGATGTTTATGCTGGTGAATGGTCTAATGGACAGAGTCATGGTTGCGGAGTTCACACTTGCGAGGACGGAAGTCGATATGTTGGGGAGTTCAAGTGGGGTGTCAAGCATGGGCTGGGGCACTATCATTTCAGGTAATGTTGAACGTGTTCTGATTGGAATTTTCAGTTTGGTTTCTATGGGGTTTTTGTGTTATCATTGTGATTATTGGTGTTAAGGTTGATATGATTATTTGCTCTGCTTATGGTTTTCTGCTCAGTGTTAAGGTTATTCGTTTCTGTCAAAAGTTGTGTGGTTCCAGGTTTGAATGAAACAGCAAAGGAATGTGGAAATGGTCTATAATGCGAATCATTTTAAACATTTTATCAGGCTTTTCTACCGAAATGGGTAGGAAGTGATTTGAAATTTGAGAAGAACCTTTTTCCATTACAAGAAAAGTAACTTTTTTTCTGGGTTATGTGCATATAATTTCCAACCTTCTTTAAGATATTAGATCGATGAAGTGAACTGAATTGCAATGTAATGATGACAACATTACTGTAATGTTTAGGATTACCATAACTATTGGATTTTACAAAGTGAACGAGGGATGAACCTGCTACTAATGTGTGATTGATCCCAGACTCCAATACATGTTCTTCTTCTGTTCAATTCTGATTTATTCATCTGTTCTTTCTCTTGCTGCATGCTTTCTGCAGTCCTTATCGAAAGGGATATGAAATACAATAAACTTTTCCTTCACTCTTTTATTAGAGTTCTTCTACACTTGCTTGTCTCATGCAGCTTCTGGTTGCTCGGGTATCTGATTGTGTGTAATTCTAAATGCCTTGACGTGGGCAGGAAAAGGGATGTGATTCTAAATGCGAGACAGTAAAAAGAACTCTGATCTCTTATTATTTGGTATTGGGATTAAGTTAAATTTAACCGAGTTGAATGTGAATTCTTTTTACTTCTCTCTTCTTTTTGGTTTTTTGTTTAATCCTGAGTTCATGCTGTTATACGTTATGTCTTAATTTTCCATAATGGGCACACAATGCTGCAAATTTTGTAGCATCTGAATTGGTAAGGATATCTTTGTTAAAACTTCAATAACCAATAGATGAAACATACTGTTGTATTCACCTAATGTCCCGTTATACATATCTCAGAAATGGAGACACATATGCCGGAGAGTACTTTGCAGACAAGATGCATGGCTTTGGTGTTTATCGTTTTGCAAATGGGCATCGGTACGAGGGTGCATGGCATGAGAGTAAACGGCAAGGTCTTGGAATGTATACTTTCAGAAATGGGGAAACACAATCTGGTCATTGGCAAAATGGGATTCTTGCTGTCCCAAGCACACAGAACCCTGCTTATCCTGTATCTCCAGTTGCAGTATACCATTCAAAAATACTTAATACTGTTCAGGTACTTGTATTTTCTACTTTACCATACAAAGTTTCTTTCCAGAAGTTCCTTCCAAGTCTTTAACTGTTGAATTAATTGTATCTAGATTGGAATTAATTGTCATTATGATATGATAACAGTTGACATATAGGGACTGAATACTTTTACTGATGAAAATTTAAAGCAACAAGTGTCATTTACAGTGAAACATGTGAATATAAGTCGGATTACTGGAGAAAGAGAACTCGTCATTCCCTGATCTGTTATGTCTTGGAAACAGGAAGCAAGAAGAGCAGAAGAGAAGGCTTATGATGTGGCAAAGGTCGATGAGAGGGTGAACAGGGCAGTAGCTGCAGCTAATAGAGCGGCAAATGCTGCTAGAGTGGCAGCCGTGAGGGCTGTTCAGCAACAGATGCATAATAAGACTGACAACGTTCCGATTCCAATTGTGTGAGATTTAACTTCATACTTTTAGCGTCCGATAAAGCTACAAGAGATGGCCGAGCAGGGAGATAATGAATCGTGATTTTTCTTTACAATAGCATCATACAGAACATAGTCATCTTATCTTCAGCCTTATTCTTCTAGAGGCTGTCAGCCGAAAAACCAGCATGAAAATCTTGCTGGAAAAATTGGCTTAAGTGCTTCGGCATAGATCAATTGGCTTTTTTGCTTGCTTTTGGATCATGTGTAGCTGGTGAACTAGTACCAGCCAGAAGGAAGAGGAACAGAAGGAAACGACTGCTATTTGAGAGCTTATGTTTTGCTTTTGTTCTCGGTAAGCATGTGTAAAGATGAGTTAGATGTAATGTAATATATCTGCTGATGTTCATGTGAAGCCTCTGCCCATTCAGTGTTAAATACGAACTCATTGTCTACAACTAGAGGAATCATGTTTCATTTAAGACAAAAAAGAACAATGCCTATCTAGTACTTGTGATTTCAGAACGTCCCAAGTTCTTTTGATTTCAACTGAACAGTTCAGTATTAGCAAGCTTCTCGTAAAGATTAAACCAGCAAATTCTTTTCATAAGTTTCAAATGTACTTTGCAATTGTCTGGAAATTGAAAAGAGAATTCTGATGAAAGTTACATCTTGATTCAGTACGAAAAATGATAAGAACACTCAAAACAATCCTAGTTCTCAGTCTGCTCTCTCAGCCTACGAATGGTACTCCTGACAGTCACGGCACTTGCAGTACTGTAAAGGGCAAGTATAAACAACCGGTTAGAAATGTCACCTGAAGGGATAAGCTGAATTCATGAAGATTCATAACATAGGAAGAAAATCTTACTTCAAAGTGTAGGCGCCGCCTGCTTTCACTTTGCCACAGTCCTTGCAACCCCAAATGCCTACAGCTTTCCTCTTCACTGCATACTGCACAAATAAACAGTTATACGAACTCGACAACCCAAAATAAGACCTCATCAATTGTTTATAGGTGAAAATTTCAAAAACCGTAATGGTGTCATTTTCCATGTTAAAATGATTTGACTATCAGATGGAAATATGGCCAAATTTATTACCTTCCCACAGAATTCACAGAAATACTTGCTATGCTGACTCACTTCCATCTTCTTAATCTGCTTCCTCAAGCTAGCACCATAACGGGTGCCTGCACATAGACACAAAACAACCGTAACGACTCAAACGATTCTACGATTCTAAGCTTGCTCGATTAATGAACTTGTGGTCTTAAAACACCAAAAACATAATAGATAAAGACCCATCATCTTAAGCAAATTAGCATTCAGTAATGGCATTGTGATCATCAATCCAAGATTCATTCTGATATAGCCAATCAGCAACTGAACATTAAATCGTTACACATCTTTTTTTATCCTTTAAACCGCAAAATAAAAATATACAAGTAAAGCAACACATTTTCTGAATCAGCATATAAAGCTAAACTCCAGTTAAAGCTGTGCAATCTGATTGATTAACTATTGCAAACGCCAAATTAATCAATTGGAGGACTCAGAATTGAAATGGAACAAAAATGTAAATAAAATGCTCGGGACACACCGTATTTTCCAACAATGCCAGCCTTCTTGGTTCTCTTGGCCTGTTACAAACGAAAGAGAACATCAGAACTAATTACCATATCCTTAAGCTGAAAATCCAGGGGATTGCATCATTCAACTCCAACGTCGTATTCAAATTAATAACAATAATAAACATACCCAGAAACAAATCATTCGAAAAGAACATGAGAATAGGCAAACCAATACTTAAGGCCTTCCCCTAAGGGTATCCATGAATCAAGTACCAAAACTTTTAAAACAGACACGAAGCAACAGAGTGAAAAAACGAGTCTCTCGTATAAGTACCCAGCAAATCATTAACAAAACAAGGCTCAGAGAGTGAGTAGAGTACCATTTTGCTCGGCTTCCGCGAACTGCTTCAAAATCTGTCTTCTGTTCTCCCTGAGTTGCGAGCGGCCAATTTCAAGCAGAGAGAAAAAAGTCTTGATCTTTATGTGTTTTATAGTGCAGGGACACGCACTCCCGAATGTTGCCCTAAGCCCGTGTTTTCTGAGCCCATTATTTTTCATTTATGTGCCTTTGGTTGAATAGATTATTAGAAAGTTTTTTTAATTTTTAAATATACCAATTAACAAGTTAAATGCAATTACTTGAGTATTAAATTGATTTAAAATCTAAATTGTGCCATTTTAAAAACGATGTCGTTAAAAAACTTAACTGATTCGAGATCAAACTTTTTTGGATTTTAAGATTTGATTCAACCTATTATTATTTCCAATTATTTGTCAATAAGATTCGTTGCTATTCCTTTTTTGACAATTTTGACTTGATTAAGTTCGATTTTGACCCGAATTGATCGACACAGGCCAAAATAATTCGGCCCAACCTACCAGTTCTGACCTGTAGAGTCATGGGCTGACTTTCGAACCATCCAATGAGGCGTCAACCAAGGTGTGGCTCGACTTATTGACAACTTTAATAAAAAAGAGAAAACGTTGGAAAGTTTTTATAATAATGTTTTAATAAATCCTATTAATTTATTGAATCTCAAGACGATCTAGCCCAAGACACTTCAGCCTGATCGAGTCTCAGAGCTCGAAACTCACTCTAATCTAAAATTAAAAAAAAACATTTTATTTAAACTAATATTATTTTATTTATAATTTTTGGATTTTAAGATTCGATCGGACTAAGTCGAGGCTCAGAGTCTAAGGATCTGTTTGGTTGGATGTTAATTAATGAAATAGAACAGAGCGGAACAGAATAGAAAAAAGCAGTTTATAATAATAGAATGGAATCTGATATAGTAAAATGTTGTCTGGGAATGATGGAAGGGTTCATGATGAAATGTAGTGAAACATTGTTTGAAAGATGAATGAAATAAAATGTAATATATAGTAAATGACTATTATACCCCTGATATCAAAATGATTGTTGCAAGAATTTTAACGATATAATTTAAAAGCAGAAATCATGTCTAATTAAAAAGTCACAATTGTGACTTATTATACCCCTTATAATAATAAATTGTTTATTATTTTATTATTAATTATATACAATTTATTATTAATTATTTAATACATTTTTATCTATTTTTATTTTTATTTATATAGAAATATATACAAATAATTAAAGAATAATTTTTATATATTTTCTATTTTTTATTAATAAAATTTTGATTAAAATTTTTTATTTTATTATTAATTATATACAAATTTTTATTAATAATATAAAATATTATTATTAGGGTATAAAAAAAGAAAATTAAAGTTAAAAGAAATAATTGATATTAAGTTCCATTTCGGTTCATTGCTAATTTCCTGACCAAACAATGTTTTAAGAGTCTACGCGGAATACTGTCAAACTGAATTTGATCGTTGATGTTATGTCAGGGTGGACCTAACCCATCAGCCATCCCTATTCACATCACATCAAATTACGTAGATTTACATAGGGAAAGGACAAAACCGTCCAACTGTTGATAATTTAGTCGTCGTGCAAAATAATTCAGAGATCTCAGTGGACGATACATCTTTACCTTAATTCCTCCGCAAAAGCCTACAGAAGCTCCGTAAAACTAAATTCATTTCACTCCGTTCCCCATTCTATCCTTCGGACCTCGTCAAATTTACGAACCGAGCAGCGAAGTGTATGATCAGACGCCGCACCATGTATAGCAACATGCTCGTCAACTGCTCCAATTGCCGTACGCCACTGCAGCTTCCGCAGGGAGCTCGGTCGATACGCTGCGCAATCTGTCAGGCCGTCACGCAGATCGCTGACCCTCGCAGTGCTCCGCCGTCCAGCTACACGAGGCCGTCGCCTCCTCCTTCCTCAACCCACGCGCCGCCGTCTCCATACAATCACGCCCCGTCGGGTCCTCCGCCAAACGCTCACGGTCGTAAA
>JAOSBN010000004.1:918021-928570 GCA_027563595.1 Erythroxylum suave
TTTTTTTGGGGTAATTTGAAGTGCAGAGGAGGAAACTGATCCTTACAGGATTCCTACAAAACAAAACATGAGGATGGCATTATATTGGCTTGTACAAGGTTGTCAACCCGGAGACTCGCTTCTTTTTCACTACTCTGGACATGGTTCGCGGCAAAGAAACTATAGCGGTGATGAAGTTGATGGATACGATGAAACCTTGTGCCCCCTAGACTTTGAAACTCAGGGTATGATTGTCGATGATGAAATCAATGCAACAATTGTCAGGCCTCTTCCTCATGGTGTTAAGCTCCATGCTATAATCGATGCTTGCCATAGTGGCACCGTGCTGGATTTACCCTTTCTTTGCAGAATGAGCAGGTTTGTTTTCTTGCAAGATCCTTTTGGAATCTGAATAAATTTCTTGCATATAATGAAATAATTATACTTGAGGGATTATGTGTACTATTGCCCTTTATTGAAATTCACTATCTGCTTATATCAAGCTTGATCAATAATTGAGTATCAGGCATTTGCTTGTGATGGCTTTTAGTTAATGAACATTTTCTTCTTCTTTTTTTAACCTTTTGCACAAGTCTCTGTAAATTTGCGAGAGTTGGTCGTATATCTCCAGTCTGACAACAAGACACCTATTTTCTATGAATAGGAAAGAAACATTTGCTTAGGGTTGTATTCCCAATATATATGCCATCTTTCTCAGTTTTGAGTCTTACAGGTTCAATTATTTATGAAACTCTTAACAGATCATATGAATACATATCTTTTTCGGTATTTTTATAGTGGCTTTCTTATAGCGCATCCAACTTTATACAACTTGGACTGCCTAATCCTGTGCTTCGACGGTCTCTGCAGGACTGGACAGTATATTTGGGAAGACCATCGTCCACGATCAGGTATACATAAAGGAACAAATGGAGGAGAAGTTATATCCTTCAGTGGTTGTGATGATGATCAAACATCGGCTGACACGTCGGTAACTTTCAGGCCCCAAAATTCTAAGAAATGGAATTGAAATCTGAACTATTTCATATCTCATGGGATAAAAGTTAACACATTATAATGTCTTCATCGAACAGGCTCTGTCAAGGATAACATCTACTGGGGCAATGACGTTTTGCTTTATTCAGGCCCTTGAACGTGGACAGGGGAATACTTATGGGAGTATTCTTAATTCAATGCGTGCCGCCATCCGAAACACTGGTGGCGGTAATGACCTTGGCGGGGGTGTGGTGACTTCTGTCTTGACTATGCTTCTGACGGGAGGCAGTACTATTGGTGGTAGTCTAAGACAGGTATGAGCTCTCTCATAATCGATACCTCGATCAACTGCTGGGATTATTACTGCTGATTCAATGTTTGTGAAGATGATAGTGATTATTGTTCATGGCTTTAGGGCATTTTTAAGAAATGCGAACACAAAAAATAACATTAGGGAAGAATGGTGAGCACTAGTGTGGAATTATCCACCAAGTTGGTCTTGTTATAGTGGAAAAGTTAAACCAAGTTTAAAAGAGCTCTTTAATCTTTAAAATTGTTTTAAAAATTCTTATCAAATATTCTTTTCTTATAATTCTGTTAAAAATGTATGAAACGAAAATGAATATTTTAAACAAATATAAGAAGTAAGGTCATGAACATTTTTAATAATGTAACTAATGATTTCTTGTTCATCTTGTTGGTGACAGGAGCCGCAATTGACCTCTTGCCAACCTTTTGATGTGTATGCTAGACCCTTCTCTCTATGAGGTTTCATGAACAGGTTCTGTGTTACACAGATCAGACTTTATGATTAAATTGTATTGATATCAGATTTCGGATTGTGTTATAGTTGATTTGGTTTATTAGTTGTATTATATGTCTTTGCATATAGTACCATTTACTAAATAAACATCTTTCTCTTGTTTTGGTTTCTTTTTCTGAAAAGTAATGTGAAAAGTAACTTTGTTAATATTAATAACATTATTTTTAAAATATGTATTAAGAGAAATGAGATTGAATTTATCATAATTAGTTTAAATTAAATTTAAGTCAGATTATTATATTAACTATATATAATTAGGGGTGTATTTTTATCGTTATTTTTTAACATAAGTATCAGAAAAAAATATTTTCATTAAAATTTTAAAAATTATTTAAATCAATATCGTATCTCTTGTAAGGGACTAGATCTTTTGTTCAGATTACAGTGTTCTTATCATGCCTTATTAAATCTTATTTACATATTTACATAGATTTTATAAAAATGTATGAATAAGATTTAATAAAATAGAATTGCAAGAATAACCGGAATAGAGAATTTGATGCTCTTTTTGGTATCTTCTGACTAGTGAAACCAATTCTTTGAAATCATAGAATACGTAAGGATATTAGCGTCGCTTTCTATAGCATTCTGTTATTTCAAACATTTATTGTAACGTTTGCTGAAAATGAATATAAAAGGAAAATAAATGCAGGGCTCTTCGATTTAACCCAAATTAAATACACAGTTTTTAATTTTTAAAATATAAAAACACGATGATATTTACTCAAAATAATGTATTTATGCTACAGATTTCCAATAAAACATTTCAAATTTAATCCAAAATGCAGTCAAGCTTACCAATGACTTCGAGTTGAACTGAGTGAATCAGGCCGACTTTAAATCACCTATATCCAAATAACCTTGTCTTTTGTTGTCCGCAAAATTCAACAATTTTATTTTTTCTCTCCCACTTATTGAATGGTTGAATTTTATGAAAAAACAGGAGACGAGGGTTACTTGGGTACAGATAATTCGAGTCCCTACTTATTAACATTAAGAACATGTTGCAGTATTGCCAACTTTTAAGACCAGAAAATTGTGATGCTCAATTGAATACCTTCCACAATTGCTGCGAATATTTTGAAGAATAATATTACGACATGAGGACTTGAAGCTTTGACATAAATCCCTACCCACCCACATGGGAAAATAATTTTGCAGACCTGGAAGCACAGGACAATGATCTTTTTTGCCCTTTTCTTTTAAAAAAGGATACAATGAGCATCACTAAAATCTAAATATAATGTTCTAATATCCTTGATCTACACGAATCTGGAGGCCTAAAATCCTCCAATCTCAAACTGGAGGCAATCCGAATTTCATTCAAGACACTCTCACCTTTTTCTGCTTTAATTGCATCCAACGTGCTACCAAGAACATCCCCTGCAAGCCCGACCTCTAGAAGACGGCCTGGCTCCTCTCCACCTTCATATAGCAACTGCCCAACCTTTTCCAAGGAGACGACTTTCTCCATGATCGTTCTTGCAAAGATACGGCCGAGATATTCTGCGGCTTTTGGGGCATCATTCACAGCATCCTCCAAAGTAGAGAGAACTGACTCAAACCTGGCGTGCCGTGAATAATTTTTCTTGTCAGTCAAACATTTAGAATACAAAACTGAATAAATGTGAAATACATTGTTGAATCTTACCCTTTAGTGACCTGTAATGGAGTCAATACGCCATCCTGTGATAGAGTAAGTTTGACAAGAAGCTTAGCCAAAAGATCCCTTTCTAAGTCCTTCCTCTCAAAAGAGTCATTCATCCATAGAGAAACCATTGAAGGATAGAAACTGGGGGAATTCAAATCTTTGATGCAAAAAAGAACTTCTTTATCATTTCTGGCGCTGACAAAGCCAATTAACTTGTAGTTAGAATCTCAACTTAATAAGCAAATGTGTAACTGGTTAACGTTTCAAAACTAGGCAGTGTGTTAAAAAAAATAACATAGCTCTAACGATAAGCCCATTCGAAGGCTTATTTACCAAAAACGATAGCAAAAAACAGCACACCATTCGGTTTGATGAAAACCTATTTAACTTTCCAAAAAGACCAAGTTCAACCAACAACTAAAATTGGAACCAGTTACATGCGTGGAAATCATACCTGTAATATTCTTTTATGGCCGTTAAGGACATCTCTCTAAGGCGCTCTTCAGGCCATACCTTTTCTGAGGAAATATTTTGGGTCGAAGCTGGGCCCTGAGCTCTTGCGGGTGGTGATGTTGCTAGAGGTCTATCAAAGCCATGATCTATACTTCTCACATCACGGTTACCGTGTATCAAACTACGATCCTGGGAGCCCAAATGATCATAAGCAGCTCCACCAGAAAATCTGTCGGGAACATATCTGGGAATGTGATCTTCCCTAGAGTTATACATTGGCCGTTCAGATACATTGCTAAAACCATTCAAACCAGCTGACGTTCTTTTAGAGTCACCAGGACCAGAAGAAAAATCAGCTATGTTTGTGCTAACCATAGCAGGTGGCCCTCTGATGGACATTCCTCTGGCAAGACCACCTTGGGGGCCCAAAGTAATAGAATCATCACCCCTCTGACGCAATGGAATTTGCGGAGTTCTTGACTCATATGCTTGCTTCTCCTCAACACGGATATCCTGGGTCCCAAACCCAGGGGCTTGAACAGGCACTGCCCGGAAACCACCCATCTGTGCATTGGGGGAAGATAGCATATTAGACCCTCTTGTAACAAAGTCCATAGGTACCCTTCTAGTGGAAGCATTTGTACTTGGATTGCGAGCCAATCTACTAGCTTGCTGCTGTCGTTCCTGAGCAGCATCTCTGTGCACTTCTTCAATCTTTTTTGGCCCTTCCACCTTCCTCCTCTGCTTCCAATTGTTATTTCTCAAATCAATTGCATCCTTCAACATAAACCTCACTCTAGAAGATAGTTTCATGTTGTTTGACATCATTTTAATCCTTTCAAAATATGCATCCATATGTACCTTGGCCTTGGGGCTATCAATCATATCCCCAATTGTGCTCATCAACTTGCATAGAGCTTCAACATCTTCCTCATCAGGATTCTCATACTGACCCAGTAACTTGTTGATGCATTCATGCATTATTCTGTCGGTCAACATTTTCTTCTTATATAACTCACCTATCAGTCTTATATTACCAAGCATTCTCCGACGAACCTTGATTCTCTTTTCTTCTCTTTCTTCTGCTGACTGTTTGACTTCACCCTCTTCATCAGCTCTATTAGCTTCCTCTTGTTCTCTATTCCCTCGCTCAAACTCCTCCTGGCACTTATTCAAAAGTAACCCCTTGAAAGTTATCTTCTTATTATCTTTACAGAAGTCAGGCAACTCTACAGCTAGCGCACGGCAGAAATTAGCATACAATTCACAGAAAGTAGGCTCCATCAAAGCCTTGTCAAATATCTGTGCAATAACATCAATAAGTGTGCCTTCATTATCAATATTTACAGTCTTTACTTGCTCAAAAAGTCTTTCAAAATTCTGAGGAGTTAGCTTGTTCAGAATGGATTTTAACTGTCTTTGCTTGGCCTGCTCTCCATCAGTCGCTTTGCCCACCTCATACTTCTTCTCAGCTTTATGCATCATCTGTAAAGGAGTCTGAGGAGAAGGAATCAATCCCCTCTGCATAACATTAGTAGCCCGCTGCCACCTGTCAGCATCTGGACCATTTCTTTGCATCCCTCCCTGAGAACTGATTGATTGCATTGGCCCAGTTAAGATTCCTCCCATGTACGGTACAGGAGACTGAGCTCGAGGATGCCTTAGGACACCAAAGTTGCCACCTTGGCCAGGACGGAAACCTCCATTGGCTCCATAAGCTAAATCCAGATGCAAACCTCTACCCATGCCAAAAGGACCAGCTGGTTTATTCCATCGATCATCATCTAACGTAGAACCCACACGCCGATCCATCCGAGGTCCACTATTTGACCTATCCATGGCTCTTCCAGGACGGGGGTGTGAATCACAATCAACATTACCACTGATCAGGGCCTCTGCTATATCAGATTTAATTTCAAAACCATCGGGAAAATCAACAAATTGCTCTGCAAACTTGAGGAGGAAATCCCTAGAATACTTCTTTGCAGAATTTGCATTGCCATCTTGCTCAGTCTGCATCAATCCTCCATGACCATCATCCGCAATTTCTAATGTTTCCAGTTTAGGTGTGGACATGTCAGCAGCATCCTCCCAATCATCTGGTTCAACTTTATTCTGGTCCTTTGCATTAATTGCAGATTTCACTTGAAGACTATCAGCAGGTACAGAGTCAGTTGAAGTGTTCACTGTGACTTCTGCAGAAATGGTATTTTCTTTCTTTTCCTCTGGACCTTTATATGCCATGTACAGATCAGAAGTTGCCCCAGCTGCATCTGCCTTTTGGAGAATTTCCTTCCACTTCCCCTTAGAGTTAGTACTCTTTGACCTAGTCCGTTCAATAGGTTTATCCTTGAAGGATACCACATGAGAGGCTGAACCACCAACAGTGTTTTCCCACCCCCCCTGATCATGTGTTGAAGTAGACTCAGTAATCTCAGGGCTTGGGACAGAATCACCCCGCTGATCACCATTGGATTTTGTAACTGAAACCTCTTCACTGCCAATTATATCAGTTTTGCTTAAAGATACATCTGAGATCAATGTTTGATTGTCAAGAGGTTTCCTAGCATGTCCGGAATCCGAATCTAGAGAGGTTGCAACATCAACATTATCCAGTCCTCGATCATTCTCCACATGGCAACTCACAGCTTCTCCCACTCCATCCTTGCCAATTTCTAAGCTCTGAACCTCATTGCCAAAAGCTCTGTCAGTTGAAGCAGGTTCCTCTTCCATTTGTTTAACGGCATCTGCAGATCTTAACACACGTTGTGCTAAACCAAAACCAACACTTCTATCCCCTAGATTGGAGCCTTCTGACAGCTCAATTTGTCGTTGCCTTCCAATTAAAGAAGCTTCATGAGGAGATTGTTCCAGTGGTGAAGAATCATCAATTTTATCATGAAGAACACTATCTGGACAACTAACAATACCTCCAACACCTGATATCTGAGACAGAGTACCAGTGAAATGATCTTCAGCATTATTTGATTTAGAAATCAAAGCATCAGAAACACCATGAGTTGTGTCACTAACTACTGAGACTGATTCCCTGATTGGTTCAGTCAAACCTTGACCAATAACACCTGATGGAGTTGTTTTCATTTCTACAGTTTCAGAACCTCCACTATCAGAAGATACACCATGCTCATAATTGTGAGAAGGCTGGCTTGAAATTGAGGTCGATTGTCCAATAACCTGTACCTGGTAAATTCATGCCTAATAGACTCAAGAAAACAATTTAATGATGATAAAGAAAACTAAAAGGTTGTCATAATTACAGTACCTGATGCTGATATGGATTGTATCCTTTCTCATCTGTCTTCTTTTGATCCTTGACAGAGTTAAACATAATTACAGTTTCCCTTTTCCTGTCACCAACATTGTGCATATCTGGCAACAAATCCTCTGACTGCACAGTTGAAGCAGACAAAATAGAATTAGAGATCATGCTATCCATGTTTTCCACAGATTGTTTAGTTGACAATGGCAACTTTGACAATAAAGTTTCACTCCCAGGCTTTGTTGGTTCTGAAGAGCTTTCTGAAAAGGTTTCTGCGTCCTTTTGAGGACGTGAGATAGATCCTCCATATGGTCGTGAAAGTTTATGGGACCCATCCTTTTCAGGAGCAGAAGAGCTATTTGGTGATGTCGGTTCCACAACCTTATCGCCAACAAAGCTTGCAGCTGGTCTGACTGTCACCTGTACAGTTCCTGATGAAGTAGAGGAAAATGAGCTATGTACATCACTTGCATGCTCTGCGTTTGCCGATTCTGAGGCACCATGTGTCAAAGTCCCAGACTTGTTGCCTGACTTGGAATTAAGAGAAGGATTTGATAATGTTTGGGGTCCCTGGCTAACAGGATAGTTAAATCTTGGCGGCTGAGAATTCAGAGGCATCTGATTAGTGCTTATTGATTGAGAACTTGGAGGTGGATAAAATAGACTACTGGCATTGTAAGAATTAGCATAGTAGTTGACTGGGTGAGAATGTGCAAAAGATGAGATTGGCTGTGAATGAGGAGGCAGATTACTATGAGACCTCAAGCCTGATGACGCAGAATCTCCATATGTATCTGTTCGCTTATCAAGCCTCAGTTCTTCATGAGTTTTTGGATCAGTAATCTTGACTGCTGATGTTTTACGTGGACCACCAAATTTCCCTCCCTGCTGTTGGGGATACTGTGAGGTCATTCCAATTCCTAAATTACCTAACTGAGGGGCAATTTGAGGAGCCATAGGAGTCGTATAACCCAAGCTCTGACCCTGGTGGATGATTCCTTGAGGCTGCATTGGGTGGGGCTGTAGACTTTGAACAAACATTGGCTGCTGCATCTGAGGAGCACTTCCAATAGGTAATGGTACATGCATAGGCATATGAAGAGATTGTGCTGAGACACCCTGAGATTGAATTTGAGGATTTGGGCCACCAAACTGCACAGATGCTGGTGGTTGATGATATGGCATTTGCATGGAAGCCATAGGGATGGAATGAACTGGAGGCTTTTGGTTCTGGCTCAAAGGTTGTGCTGCAGAGATTTGAGTATCTTTCTTCACCTTAGAAACTGGATGAGTCTCCCCAGTATTAGATTGGACAGCACTATTGACATCCTTCTTTGGAACTTGTGGTTTAGGGATAGCAGTTGCCAATGGAGGAGCAGATCTGTGTGTCTCATGGCGTGCCTGCAAGAACATGTAGATGCTCATAATTCTCCAATGTTTATCAATCTCCAAAAGCAAGCAACTAAAACCAATATAAGGATAGCAATGTTGTCCAATTTCAAATTTATTGATATAAGAACCTAAGGATTTGCAAACTTAAGCAAGTCCGTCAAAAGAGAAAATGTGGATCATAAACATCTATTCTAAAGTTGCAAATATGTAATAAAGGAAAACTGAGCCGCAATATGAATCTAAGAGTGATCACCCACAAGTCAAAGATGCGACTAAAGTTTAAACCTTAATTATAACTTGAATTTGGAAATAAAGTGACATGCACACCTGGTCGCGTTTTTGCTCATCTAGATTTGGGGGAGCTGAGCTTGTTCGAGCAGGAATCTACAACATTTTATTTTTAATCTGAGACATTACTAAAAAGTGTAAAACAAGGAAAAAGGGGGAGAAAACTACCTGCATCCCTTTCATTAAACCGGGACTTATAGAACCAAACTGAAATGCAAATCCCTTAGCGGCATCTCCCGGGGCTACACTAGTAACAAAATTACATTCAACACATGACTAATGTTTCTATTGATCGCAAGAATAGCTTCATTAAGAATACTACAAACACAAAAACTTCAAAATACTGAACAATATAGAGAATAGTTCGCACTTTCCATTCCAGTCAATATCAAGGCAGACTTACCCTTTGTTGGAGTTTTAGGGCCTGTAGTGTTGGAACTAACGGGGGCAGACTGCCCTGGGTTGTCGGAATTCATGGTGGTAGTTTGTGAAGTAGGAGCTTTTGGAACAGCTCGGGTGATTCGATGGTTGGGAGGTGAATCAGCTGGATGGCTAACGCCGATTCCAACTGGAGCATCAGACACGCCTTCTAACATCAAAAAAAAAAAGGGAACACTTGATCATAAACACAGCATCAGACGCGCCTCCGAACTTGGTGCATATAAGCTATGACAATAATAAAAACAAACTTAAATATAAAAAGTCAAGACTCGTCAGCACACCATGCAACGGAGGCTGTACATGTGCACCATTCTGTGAATTACGGGTCGCAGAAGGATTAGTCGAATCCGAAAAATTAACTGATGGAGAATTCACCCTAGGTTGCCCTCCTCGAGCATTGGTAGAATTCTTAAAACTACGATCAAGGTAATAAACAATAACCAACCAAGAGATTAAAACACTTCCCAAATCGTAAAACAAAAACCTAAAAACTCCTAAAACAACAAACGATAAAACGACAAAAAGACCCCAATAAGATTGAAAAAAAAAGTTTAAAATGTTGTACCTGCGATTGGAAGAAAGAGAAGGAGAAGAAGACGGTGAAGGGGCGGGCCCGCCGCCGCCGCCGCCCTTACCGTAACCGCCTGAGGAGGACCGCTGCTGATTAAAGCTTGCGGATCGTCCCGATTTCCGATTGTCCGACCTAAAATGATTGGAGGACATAAATCCCCAACTTTAAATTCCCTTCGCCTTTTGCGTTTCTCTTCTCCCTGCATCCAAAACAAACGAGATCCCAAAGAATCACAAAACCTACCAAACCACAAGCACAAACCTCAACCACAACACTTCCGATTAAGGCGATTGATTAACTCGGAATAAGTCCAGAAACCAGAAGTACATACCGAGTGGAAAAGTGTGAGTTGGATAAATTAGGGTTTTAACGGACGGTCATAACGATACAGAGATTGAAGGAGAAAGAAAGAAATGACTAAGTGAGAGAGTGAAAGAGAAAGAGAGAGGTGAACTTAGAGGAGAGTTTATGTTTTTTCTAGAGAGAGAAAGAGGGGTAACAAACTAACCAGCCAAAGGTGGTCAAAATGTAGGCTTTTCAGGAGATCGACATCGCGCGTTCCGCTTCTCTTTCTTTTTACCTTCTCCTTTAGATTCATATTAAACACATTATACATTCATTTGCTCACATAGCTTTTATTTAATTTTAAAATTTATCATTTATTAATTTTAGGGA
>JAOSBN010000004.1:934790-946069 GCA_027563595.1 Erythroxylum suave
CCTGAAATAATTTCTTAACTAATTCTATATATTTTATTATTATCAAAACATAAAGGAATTTTAATTTGTCAACCACCCTTGGTCCAACATAATACTCATTCCTTTACAACAATGATATCATTCTTTTAGATTGGGAGAGGAATGAGATATTACCAAAAAATAGATAATCAAAATAATGACTCTATAATCATACTCTCTTATCAAACTCAATCTTTCATTCTATACTCATTCTCTTTTTTTTATAACCACTAAATAAGCAAACCTTTAATTATATGTACATAATACATCGAATATTACAAATATGTATGGAATATCAATATCTCCCCGTACTTCCCCATAAGTCATATAAATTGCAAAAGCCCAACTTGTGAATGAGACAAGTGTAACGGATGTTGAGCCAATGCTTTTGCGAAGATATCCACTAGTTGCTCCGAAGAACGAACACGAGAGGCACCCCATCTCACTTGCTTTCACAGTTTAACTTTAACGTGTTTCGTACGTTCATAAGATGCCGCTTTGTTATGACGTAACAAAGGCCTCAAGATCTACAAGCAAGGCCTTAAGCCAGTCGGTTCGTCTGTAGTGGTGGTAGTCGTGGAAAACTTTTGCACTGTTTTGAAAGTTGCGTTTGGTATTTGTACAAAGGGGACGACAATAGGCGTGCACCTCTTGCTGTTGGCTTAGATCTCACGAGGTCTTGCTGTTAGCTTAGATCCCACGAGTCATTTAAGTCGGCTGGAGCAGCATATTATTTCTATTAAATGTTTCTGAAAACCTATCGAACTATTGTTAACGAACAAGACCACAAACGGAGTCAAAAGCAAATTTGAGATTTCCAGTTCTATTTTTTTAATTATAATTTTATTTTAAATTTATCTTCTTCTTTAAATAAAAAAAATTTATTACTTTTTAATATCAACATAGTTATTTTTTTCTGTTGATAATAATTATATACCAGATAAAACTTAAAATAAATATTTTTAATTAATTAAAATTATTTTAACCTCCTATATGATATTTATTAATAATTTATCAATCAACATTATTAATAAATAATTAATATCTGTTTTAAATATAATTTAATTATAAAATTAAATTTATTTAAAATTTATATATTTTAAAGATATTTTAAATTCAAGTATATTTATTAATAATTACTAGATTAAATAAATTTTGATTATTCTTAATTATATAATACTAAATTAAATTATTTATAATTCTTATCAATAATTAATATTTTAAATAATAAAAAATTCAAATGATAAGAAAATAATTACAATAAATATTTTCATTATTACACAATCTAGTTTTCTTTTCTTTGTGGATTGATATACCTCTTTACTTAGGGCACAAGCTTGGAATATTCGATAGACATGTTTGGAATAATCCTCCCTTTCACTGTAAACTGAACCAACAATTAGGATTGAGTTGGATAAGTGTTTTTTTTTAATTCACATGGTAAAAAAAAATGCCAAAAAATATCATGGAAGAGTTAGATGACATCCTCCGTGGCTGGGGAAGCGGAGTGAGATCCGTAGCTATGGTCCACATAGGTCAAATAGGATGAGATCGAGCGAGGATCTGCTTCACGTGGAAGATGCACCAATCGGCCATAGAAAGACCATTATAAGCCATGTTCCAGTCCGTAACGGAAGCCTTGTTGATCTTATCCACAATGGAAGCCCAACGCAAATGTTCGACTCTTTTATTAAACACTTATTTTCAGATTTTAACAATTATTAAAAGAGCAATTTCAAACATATAAATACTTGTCTCGCTCTCTTACCGTAACTTACGAATAGTTCATATTCTTGAATCTCAGTTAGAGAAAATGTGGCCGATTCCAAGCATCTTCGGTAACCAACCAAGCAGTGCCCTCGATCCATTCTCAGCAGTGGATTCGTGGGATCCCTTCAGGGACTCTACTTTTCCTCCTCCTTCTTCGCTCGTTCCTGGAGAGAACCCTGCTTTCGTTAACACTCGCATAGACTGGAAGGAGACACCTGAGGCTCACGTGTTCAAGGCGGACCTCCCTGGCCTCAAGAAAGAGGAAGTGAAAGTGGGGATCGGGGAGGACAGAGTGCTCCAAATCAGTGGGGAGAGGAAGGTGGAGAAGGAAGACAAGAACGCCACGTCAAAGTGGCATCGCGTGGAGAGAAGCAGGGGGACGTTCTTGAGGAGGTTCAGGCTTCCGAAGAACGCCAAGATGGAGCAGGTGAAAGCGTCTATGAAGAATGGTGTTCTTACCGTCACTGTTCCTAAGGAGGGGGTGAAGAAACCTGAAGTCTAATCCATTTCGATCTCTGGTTGAAGCTAGTTGTTGACGATGCAAAGAGTTGTGACATTCGGTTTCCTTTTGTGCCTATGCTATGCTTTATAATTATTAGCAAATAATGTTTTCACAGTATTATAATAAAGAAGGTTATGAACGGCGTCGTAGCAAAAATTTCCCTCCATTTTGAAATCTTGCTTTTTCTTGGCTCTTCTTTTTTGATTCTACCGTCTTCTTCATCTTTCATTTCCTTTCCCTCTCCGTCTTCAGCTCTCTTAGCTTCTCTCTCTCTCTTTCCTTGATTTCTTTTAGCACTTTACTATCTTGTTGTCCTATAATCGAATTCGATCTCTGTTATGAATGCGATCAGATTTTTCGGAAGAGCAATCACGAAGAAACGTAGAAGAACGTAAGAAATCTTATTTTATGTTTTTGTCTCTTGCTTCTCTTGTTCTCTGTTGTTGATCGTTTGTATCATCTAAAGAAGCGATGGTGGATAAAGTTGGGAGGGGACTGCAAAAGAACGTTTAAGCCAAAGGCTGTACTCAGGTGTTATTCAAATTCTTTGGATCGCTGAAACTTGCTGTGGGACACAAGAACCAAATTGGGTCATAGAAGCAATAATCTGATCTCTGGCAGCGAGAACCTCTGTGTGAAGAGCGCCGGAATAGAGATTCCAGAGTTGAAAAGGTATCGTTAACTTTTTCTCCGTGTTAATAATAACTGTTCTATGTTATTATGATTCATTTGTAACGGAACAACCACAATCTAAGAAGCCGAAGATTGAAGAGAAAAAAAAGGTGAAGTGATTTTACTAATGAGTTAATGAAGAAAAATAAATCAATTCTTATTTAGAGGGAGGTGGTGTTTATGATGCAGTATGTAGGAAGAAGACGACAAGTGTGAGACAGACGACGGTGATGACGAAGACGACGAGTCAAAAGATGAAGGAGAACATGTTCCTTTAATTGATCAATACTCAGCAGAGGTGCTGACAAGCATATGACGTAGGTCTTAATTGGTGCCGCAGGCGAGAGTTACAAACCTTCGACACCCCCATATACAAGAATTGCGAGGTGTTTTGGTTACTTATTCAATTTAATTTTTTGTATAATTTTATCTTATTTTTCAATTCATTCATTTGTGCCTGAATTTATGTTTGTGCGTGTTTTTTTGTTATTCACGACGACTTTGACATTACTTATTATGACTGCTGTTTTAATTTTATTTTATTAAATTTCGTTTATACGTTTACGTAAATATATAGATAAAATTTAATAAAAATATTATAGTTAAAACAGAAGGTCTGATCCTAATTATTTCGGTCTATTATTTTTCTTTGACATTTCATTTGAGTGTACGAAGACAAAAGAATAGGTGAATAGGTGACCTCTCCAATCATGATCACCATATTTAATAATTCATCCTTATTCCTAGTTTATAGATTTATATTCATTAATATTTATTTTCGTTGATACTAGTTCAAATTTCATATTTCCAAGATACACCGAAAATATAAGAAAATCATGATGGCAAATTATAACTGGTTCTGTCTGATTTTAGTGAGGCTGGGCGCTACTACTTAGAACTATAAGATTGATTGATTTGAGCATTGAAACACTTGTAAAACAATAAGGCACACCGGGGTTTGATTGCCGGTAAACCCCTCCGACGCTCAAGTTAAACTTTTTGGGAGAGTTTTGGCGACTAGTAAAGAAAGAATACTAGGTTTTTGAAAATCGTACCTTTTTTATGATGAGATAATGAATTTATATAGTTAATACCTGTAAGAATTAGGTCATTCATTAATGAGAGGTGCTCAGTCCATTCGTCGTTTTAGATTAGGCCTGAACCTAGCGCGACCGACCCAACTAACAATATATATCATGGAACAACTTTTAGGCTACTTATGAAGATCAAGATACCAAGACCTTTGAGCCCAAAGTCCATAGTGATATTCTTGGTCATCACAACTGTGCAGGTAGGGTTAAATTTGTCAGGCTAAAATCTAGAATGCAAGTTGTTTTAGTTGTGTAGGAGAATCAGTCTTTCTATCTATACAATTGACTTTTTGGTAAAAGCCTTTTGTTAGGGTTCGGTATTTTTGAGAAAGGTGTATTGTCTGGTTTTATTGTAAAGAAACAATGGTCGAAGAAATTGACCGTGACTTTTTAGAAAAGATTATAAGAGTTGATCTCTTATATTTTTCTGTAACTTGAAAGATATTACAGTTTTAAGTCTATTCACTAAAATCTTCGTCTTCAAAATCATCCCGACCTTTGTCTTCAACGCTGAACTTGTCCAACCGAAGTGCAACTTCCTCAGACTACTATCTGTGGTTGTTTTCAAAGCCAAAGTTGCCTAAGATTTGACCCTCTTTGATAATTAACAGATTGCATTAGTTATTAGTTAATTTTATCAACGGTTAGTTAATAGCTAATTATATCAATTAATTTAAGCATCAATTATTTATTAAAGATGTTTGATAAAATTAACTGTTTAATATTAACTATTTACGTGTAAATGACTTATAAGAGCATAATTTTAAAAAAATATAATAATATGAGTATTATATTTTAATATTTCTCTTAATATTTTCATAATAATTTAAATTTAGATATTTAATTTTACAAAAATTAAGTTTATAAGTCTATTAAAAATATAACATATAATAATAACAATGAGAATGATGATGAGTATTTCTTTTTTTTTCCTCAATCTTAAATTAATAATAGATACTTAACATAAGGTTAAAATTATAAATATTGCACACATAAAAAGAAAGCTTCGTCAATAATTACATATGCACCTTGTAAGATTGGGAATAAGTTTTTGATTTATTTTAGTCTTAGAACCCAAAAGAGATGCAAAGATACTCATTTGAGTTTGCAAAACACTACTCTTCCTTAACTTTTTAAATATTAGTTGATTGAGTTCAATCAGCTAACTCAATTAGTTGATTACCGAATACTAAAGAAAGTTAATCAATAAGGTCAATTAGTTAAATTTATTTAATCAACTATTTTTAAAATAATCCGCTCCAAACGGGCCGATAATTGGTTGAGCCTGTGAGATCCATCACAACTATCCTTCTTTTAGTTATCCTCTCGGTGCTAAAGAGGTTGGGCCTATGTATAACAAATGTTGTGTGCTATTTGCAAACGGACGCTCTCTTGCACGTCACTGTCTACAAAAAGTAAAATTTAACCCGCCATAAGATCATCTCCTTCGACCCCATACCTGATTGGTCATAATGGCGAGACCTAAATTGCCAAGCCCAGGAACTGATTGGTCATAATGGCAACACCTGATGAGATCCTCTGTGCCATTTCTCCGAATTTGTATCAGAGATTTTCATCCACAAATTTCTAGAACAGGGGAAATGAGGATCTCATCTGGAAACGCCAAGCTCCATCTACACTGGAATCTCCAACCCTCTCGTTCTTTTCAAACTTGGGGAAAGTATGGAATGAGTAATCATTTATTCATCACTGCTGAAACTGCCAAATGTCTCCAATAACAACGCAAGCAAATTCCTATACAAAATACCTATCCCTTCCCTTCCATTAAAAGAGTCGACAAAAAAGTGCCACTTTATGTACATGTTCATAGTTATCCTCCAAAAATAATGATGGTTAACTGTAAGAGCTCACAGCCAAAAACTTCCCATCCCTTACAGGCTTTGTGTACCAAAAAAGCAAGCAAAAAGAATTAGGTACGACTATTTGATAGCATAAGAGCGGTTGCATACCAGTTCAAATGAATCTGTGAACAAGGTGGAAAAACTGGTTAATGCCTGAAAAACTCCTGGCAAGCCAGTCTGAAGATTATTAAGTGTCATTGCTCTAGTCACCTCCACTGCCTTGGCATGCCTCAACATCTCATCTTCCACTCTTCTTTGGCAAGTTGCAAGCTCGGATTTCTTCTCGGACAAAGGATCTCGAGCATCCAGTGCATGTCCATTATCTGGCCCTGTATCTGGAAGCCCAATCCCGACCATCGAGTACGACTGGTAGAATTTCCTTTCTATATTTCGAAGAGAGGAAGCCTTCTTCTCCAGCTCCTTTGATGCAGTGTCGGTCCGCTTTTTGATTTTGAGCTCCTCGGTTTGTTTTACTAATATCGCATGGACAACTTTGATAAAGCTCTTAATGGCTTCCGAAGCAACTGTGTCTGGAACACGGTCCAGGGCAAGTTTCCACTCATCCAAGAATGCAAACACATCAGAGTGCTCCATTCTGCCACCTACGTCATCATTACTTACTGGAAGAAGGGTAAGTTTGAACCATCCATGGATGGAGAGAATGAAGTCCCTTTGGAACTTTATTAAGCGGCAGAAACTGGAATGCCAGCCAGAGACAGCAGACTCGAGGTCACGTGTTGCCTGCCTGTGAAGCTCAGAAGTTGATTGACCCATTGTTGATCTGTTCACAAGGCCACGGACTTGTTGAACAATGTCGTTCTGAATTTCATGGTACTGGTGCATTGATCTCCACATGTACATTAATCTGCATTAACTACGCTTTTAAAAAACAGATTGGAAACAACGGGCAGAACATAATTGGCAAGCCAAAACTTTCACCTCTAAATGCAACATAAACAAGGTGGATAGCAACTAAAAATGTTTACCATGCAATCTCCGTGTTATGCAAATGAACACCATAGAATGTCCATGGGACGTAAATTGGCTTCACTAATTACTTTCACCTCATAAAACACAGATCACTCACTCTCACAGGAAATCAGGTTTTAAGACATTTAAAGGTGTTTATGAAGAAACTCAAATGATTACCTAAAAGTTTTAATGAAGAGAGACTCCATTTCAGACTCTAGTCTAAAACAAGTTGAATTCTGACAATTAAAGAACATGACGAGAACAAGCTCCTAGTATGAACACAGATTGTATGTGGAGTCAACTTGGGAATCATTCAATGGGAAAGGCTGTCAATTACAATTCCGCAAGATAAGACTAGAAGTTTGATAAGACAAGGTCAGAGTGGTTAAAGTTCATACTTTGTGTGCACACACATGGATAATGATCAGAAAAGAAATGGCATACCCGTGACACAGCTCAACTAGCTGAGGAACAAGATCAGAATCCCTAAGGCCTATGATAGCAGTCGAGGTGGTAGAAACAGCTTGAGAAGTGACTATAATCAAAGAGTGCAATCTTGTTATTGAAGTCTTGGTCTTGACTAGCTTAGTATCATCCTCACCCTTGTACTCCTGACTCTGCAGTGTCGATAGCTTCTTCTCATGCTCAATCTTAACACCTTCTCTAGCCTACATAATTTGAGAACAATTTTATTCATCGGTTGGCATCTACCAATCAAAAACCACAAAAATTAAACACGGTTATGTGATTCAATGCCAACATAAAAAGTTATCCTTTCCGAGGTTTCGTTAAGGTTATAACATCTCCTCTTTCTTAGAGTTTCTACTTCAAGAATAAACTTCAGAGACAGCATAATCCTAAAGTGTATAATGTACTATGAGAAGATAAATGGTAGAAAAGGGTAAAGGGTCGTTACAAATGTATCCAAAGCTGAACAGCAGGGATTTCGAGCCGACCATACCCACACACACACACACACAAACACACGCACGCATCCCTAGGACAAAAAAGGAATAGGTCATGCTTGCCAATCCGGTGGGTTAAGACTTGAAACTCGAAATTGAAAAAGGAAAACAGACAAAAAGAGAAATCTATCAGCCCACAATATCCACCGTCCAAATCAAGATGATGCAGTAATTGACACATTCCACAAGAGAAATCTATCAGCTAGAGGGGGTATCCTGTCCCATGAAAGTCCAAAAACGACAAAAGGGTCCAAAATCCGGTCATAGTCAAGCCCGACGGTGGACTTACGCTACCGGTAACTGCAACACTAGTGTGTATGTACAGACTTTTCACTTTGCCCACAATTCCTTTTCATTTTCAGAAGATAAAATGTACAAATAGCAAAGTACCTTCACTTCCTCGTAAAGCTTCTTTTCCCAAGCCAAGAGGCGTTCCATAGTAGAACAAAGACTTCTTGGTCCACCAGGTTGATTGAGCAAACCCGGATCGAGCCGGTACTTCACGGCCAACGGCGGTTTTCTGGTCCAACTAGAGCTCAAGTTACTCAATACACTAGTTGAATGATACACCGTTTCTGCAATGAATCAACAGAAATTTGAATTGAGTTTTATTTATTTTTCAAAATTTTTGAATAATAATAATAATAACAGACTTACGTTTCAGTTGTCTAAAACTCCGATCAAGTTGAGCTCTCCCAATCTCAAGCATCTCCGATACCTGGTCGCCCGCGGCCGCCGCCTTATCAAAGTTCTCCTTAATAGCCTCCACAATCTCCTTTAAGTCCTTATGCCTAACTACCATCTTCATGTCGGAGATCTCTCTAGTTCTGAAACTAGCCGACGATAACTTCTCGGATTTACTCGCATTCCGATACATCGGTTGCTGCTTAAACGACGAACCGAAATTCGACCGTGTCCCAATCTCGGATCTGGACCTCAAGTCCTGTTCCTCCTCCTCCTCCTCCTCCTCCTCGTCGTTGCGGTTTTGGTCCGAAGAGGTCGTAGTGCTGTAATGGTCGTGGTGATCTCCCCACTCGCTGCACTGAACTTCCTCTCTCTCGGCCTCTTCGTCAACAACCGACTGCTGTTTCATGTTCATGTGATTACTGTTGCTATACTTCTTGCTGAAGAAGTCATACTCCGACCTTTCGGTTTCGGTTTCGGTGTCCACATCATCGTCGGCATCTGAATAATCATGAGGTCGATTCGCGTTGTTTTGAGCCTGCGCTTTGCGATTAAAGAACTCTGAGTCTGGTGGCGAGGGAGGGTAGAATTTCTCCCAGTTCCACATAGACGAGGCTTGTGAAGGCGTCCTAGAATACGTCGAGTTCGCCTGGTAAGCCGTTGGATATTCGAAACCCGTCGTGAAATTCGACTTCTGGCTCCTCGGCGACGTCGATTCGGAGAGTATATGAGGGAGTTTCCGCGGCTTGCGGCGGCGATTGGCTGTTGCCTCGAGACTCGAAGCGGAGAGGATGTGAGGGAGTTTGGAGCTTGCTATGGTCGGAGAAGGAGGAGAGAAATGTGGTTGTGGCGGTGGCGGTGGCGTGGTGGAGCGACGGAGAGACGGTGAGGGATGTACAGGGACACGTGGAGGAACCAAATTGGAGTTGACAGAGGGAGGAGGGTCTGGAGTGTGAAGGAACACGGCAGGTGTTTGTTCGGAGACGGAGAACGGTTCGCCGGCGGCGAAGGAGCAGAGTGCCGAACCGGTGACGCGCAGCGAGCGGCAGTAATCGGCATGAGCTGCCGCGAGGTGGTGGCGGGCACAGACGGCGTCTTTGATAAGGCGGCGCCGATCCTTGCACCGCCGCACCGTGTCTTCATTATCTAGCTTCGACGCCGTACATCCCATCTCGGACTGGAACCAAACAGAAACAGAAGACTGTTTGTTATAATAAGTGGAGAAGCAAGTGGTAGTTGCAGTTAAATTGATAGTGGCGCATAGCTTAAGTGAGTTGGTACGAGTACTTGTGAGTGAGAAAGCAAACGCTTTACGTTTTCTTTCCCTTTCCTTTCCCTTTCTCTTCTCTCGCATGTTTTTGTTTTTGTTTTTTTTTAATATATAAAAACTCCAATTTATTAAACTTTATTTTTTAATAAATACTAAATTGAGTTTTTCGCTTTTTCATTTTTGTAAATTTAAAATATTATATTATGATTCAATTACGATGAGAAGTGTATTTTTAAATTATATATGTGTGTGTACGTGTGCGCATACATACATATTTGTATGATTTAAAAAAGGATAAAATTAGGAGTTATTGGTAATTATTATTTATAAATTCAAAATTTTAACTTTTTCTAAATGTAAAAATATTAATATTTTAAAATTATACAAACAATTTAAACCAATAATATTTAAAAGTTTAAAATTTTAATTGATATTATATTGTTATAAGCTCCTTTAAAGAGTAGTCAAGTTAATAGAGTGAGGGACATAAGGTTAAAAAGTTTTATGTTTGAATCTCTTATCTACACTATATCAATCGAGCCTTTCATACAGGACCTGTCTAATGCAGAATACCTGGTTGACATGATTTGTAGTTTATTGCATCAATCCGAAAATTTACCTGGTGCGTATCTAAAAAATAGCAACTATGAGTTCTTCCGTTTCAAAAAAATGTTATAAGATCTGTATATAATAAAAATAAATAAATTCAGATTATTTTTTTAAATTGAAAAGGAAAAATATTAAATAAAATTTTTTATAAAAATCAGTTATTTTAATTGATTAATTAATTATTTTTCTTAATAACAATAATTAAATAAAAATTAAAAATTTTTAAGCTTAAATCTCTTTTTTAATGATTTTTTTATCATTGATATAATTAAATCATGTCTGTCTCTATCTCTCTCATTCTTTTTTTTGGTTATCCATGAAGTATTTTAGGCGGATCCCAATTATAGAAAGGCATCTTTAAATTATCTATATTTAAACTAATCTCCACTCGAACCAGATAAGTTCTTTATAAAAAGCAAATTTATGAGCCTAAATTTTAAACGAATACATACACGAGATGATCAAACCTATGATCTCACTTAAATCAAGAAAACTCCTTATCAAACTCACCGCAGTCGTGGGCTGCTATCTGTTTCATTGTCATTCTAAAGACAAACAACAGGGACACAACACAAGTCATACATTAATATAATAAATAAACTGCTGTCAAAATGTCCGATTAGTTGGTGATCTTTCTGATCACTAGTCCTGTTTGAGCTTAATAGTGTACTTTTGGAGTGTTCTGGTGGAAGATAAGGAAGGCATGGCCCCCACTTCTTGATCATTAAGTCCACGGTTCTAAGCAATTCCAAGGTTGGAATTTGTTTCTTTTCTTCCAACTAGACTCTCCCGTGTTCTTGTTCCCATTTGTGAGTAGAAAGTAGTAGATGGATGCAAACGCAGCTTTAATTTTAAAATCATTAT
>JAOSBN010000004.1:946169-965815 GCA_027563595.1 Erythroxylum suave
AGTAAGAATGTAACTATTATTAAACTTTTCTAAATCCCGAACTTACAGGTTGCAAACTTTTTTTTTTGAGAAAAAACAATGATATGAAGAATAAATATAGACTAACTCTGTATTAACAGCCGCGATAATACAAAAGATGCAAGCATTATCTAAAATGATTGGACGTAAAGCGTTTGTAAGTGACTTTTTAAATTCGTCATCAAATTCTAAGGCTCAACTTTAGACAAGCGGTAGAAACTGTCAAGCTAGAATACAATAGGGATAGAGGAAATTTCCAGTGAAGCGATGAAATACGTAAAGATCGAAAAGAATACTAATGACGAAAGCACTTTGTTGGGTGACATTAACACTAAGAGACGAAAGCTAGAGGAACGAATGAGATTTGATACCTCAATAATCCTAACCGTAAAAGATGGATACCTATGTAACGCTTAGAGTAGACTTCACTACGCACCCAAGATTGTCTATGAATGGATCAAAAATGAAGAAATACGAAATACCTGATTTTGGTTCCCTTAGAACTTTGAACGCCTTTTTGGGCTGCCAAACGCGTCTAAAATGTCCTGATTCCTTTGTTGAGATCGATCACCGGCTCGAGATTTAGGTCTTTCTGTAATTTACTTAACACGCGAGCGCTCTTAACGGGTCAGAGCTCTGAATGCTCGTGAATTACTTAAGTTACTATATGAGATCCCCGGCATATATATATAAACTTCCATATCGGACTTCCCCATCACAAGACCAATACGGTCCAGGTCCACACTAAAAAGGATCCATTTTTCACCCGAACTTCGACCCATTAATTCAAATCATTTATTGGGCCACCTTATTACCTTTAATTGGATCAAATTGCGTTCCTTAACCGATAATTTATTTAAAAATAAAATCACAATTAATAACTGTCCATAAATGAGACTAAAGACAAAATTGCCCTTAGGGGCACAAATGTCTAACAACCTAATGCTAAATAGTTGCCAAGAAGCACAAGTCGGAAAATACAACATACGCTTCAGTCACATCTTCATAACTCTAACTATCCAAATTCGTTATAATTCCTCCTGTAATATTCCAACCGTCCAATAAATTAGCGATTCTTAAACGAGTCATAAACGATACAACGAACATACCCTATCTTCACATTGAATCGAGTAGAGAATCTAAGGGTTTACTCACCCAAAAAAAAAAAAAGATAGCTCAATGCTCTAAAAGTATCATCAAAAGAAAATAAAGACTTTAATAGTAATAAATTTATGCCATAATAAGCGGAAACTTTTCAAGAAAGTAGAGGACAAAAACGTGAATGCGAGAGAAATATTCAAAAAATGCTCTTTTTTTATTTTTCTTCTTTTATTACCTTTCACTCACTTTCCACTCCTTTGTTTTTTCACCTCCCAATACCAACCTTCTATGTTGTGTTTGTCTTACTGGACACACGATAAAAGAAAGTGTCTTTTATACACGTATGCTTTGAGACACTCAACACTGCGCACCGGCAAATGCAACGACTTTAAGAAAGGAACTTTCTTTAGTGTTTTGGCGCCTTTGCTAATTCTAACCAACGCCACAGTTATGAACCGTTCCTTTCAAGGTATTCTATGGCTTTTTCATTTTATTTTATCATTTCTAGGACTCTGAGTGTAGAATTCTCTTCCCTTTCCTTTTCACACTATACGAAAGCTAACGTGAATTCTAATGTTCTGATCGGAAATTGTTGTTAAGATCGGATGGGTAAACTTGTTGGTGTGGTCTTTAGGGGTTAGGGCAGCTAAAATTGAACCAAGCCAAGAGAAGATCGGAAAGAAAGAGTAAAGATGGCAGCTTCATCCCAAAATTAACATATTAAATATGAATTAATTAAATTCAAGTTTAGGAATTTGTCAATTTCTTTTCAAGTTTAAAAATCATAACAAATCAACGGAGACTTGTACCTAATCAACAAAAAATTAATCAAGAAGTTAAATTTAGTGCTTGTTAGATTAAATTTATATTAGTAGAGCTTTTGCCAGTAGAACCTTTCTGAAAAGAGCTTTTCTAAGAAATTAATTGACTGTCATTTAAAAAAGAACTTTTTTGAAAGAGCTTCATATAATAGATTGTTTGATAACATAAACATAAAAAACACTTTTAATTTTAACTATATTTTACTTTGTAATAAAATTTATTTATGCATTAAATATTATTTAAAATATATTAACAATATGCAAAGCACAATATATTAATTATTATATAATTTTAAACCATATGAAACATAAATGAAAATATATATAACAAAATCTTTTGCATGGATTATAACATAAGTAAAACTAATATAAAAAATAAATATTAAAACATACAAAAAATTCAAATAATATTATATAAATCTCAAAATAAACGTGAAGATGTATTTGTAAATATTGTAAAAATTATGTGTAAAATATAAGAGTTAAAAAAACTAAAAAATAGACTTATTAGTTAATCTAAAAAATTTATCTAAATAAGTCTTTTGAAAAGCTCCAAATTTGAACTTCTTAAAAAGTTGTATTTTAGCTTCCAAAAAATCTATATCTACTAAAAAACTGTTTTTTCATTTTACAACCAAATTCTCGTTTTTCTTAAAAAAAGTTTTTGTGGTAGAAAAAAGTGTTTATTCACTCTCAAATAGCTCAACCAAATAGGCACTTAATCAAATTCAAGTTCAAACGTTCAAACTTTTGTTAAAAACAGAAGAACCCGCAACTGGTATCCTTTAGATGCATACTAAGTAAACCTCTAGCTTGACACAATGGTCTGCAAATCAAGCCAATAAGATACTATACTATAGGCAAAACCTTTTCGACAGACTTAATCGAGAAATGTAAACAGAAGAATTTAAACACAAGACCTTTTACTCTCATGTTCTGCACTCTTCTCCTCCCATTCCACTAACTTGACTACCAACTTATTTTAATATTAGACTTGATTTGTCTTAAACTCTGCCCCAAGCCTTTTGAAAGAAACATCCTTTTACATACAAAGGTTTGGCATTGTTTGATATTAAAATAACAAAATAACTTTTAAAATAAGTAAAACCTCGTCTTTTACCGGTATTTTAACTATCGACAACATTTGGGACTTAACACCATCTAGAGATGGGCAGTTGTTGTAATTACTAGAATTTCTCAGGAAGAAAGAACAAGAAGACAAAAGCATACAAGTAAGCATATAACCTCCGATGCCAGTTCTTACACTAGTGTAAAAGCAGACAAGCTCCAAAATTCCTGCTGCGAGCAGTAAATATCACCTAAAAGCTGCAACAATTAATTGTTTTTCCCCGGAAATAGGTGTTCCAAGCATCCAAGCAGAACACACAAAATCGAGATAAAAACAGGAGTAGTGCTATGGTGGGCGGCAATCCAAAGAAAATGATGGAACTGTCCTCTTCCCTAAAAGCTAAACCAAAAGTGGACCATTGATCCTGGAGTGGAGCCAACACAAACAAGCAACAACTTGCAATTCTTTTTCTTTTATATGTATTTCTTTCGACTTTTTGGAAAAGGGCAAAATTTCTAGATTCTAGTCTGGCAGAGGCCTTGGGGTTCTAGACCTCTACTGCAATCTCTAGCTCTTGTGGGCCAAAAACATTACTTTCTACGTCTAATTGAGTGTTGGTTGAAACGCCATAAGTGATTCATAATGAGAAATGCTTCACATGAGAACTTGCAACCTAACACCCCATCTGCAGATATCTACACAATCTTCTATACTAGCATTTACTCTTTTATCATGACTACAGTTTTGGGTCACTCGTGCACAGTCCTAACCATGAACCACATGTGCATCATTCCATGTCCAAGAAAAGTTATTAGTAATGCAATGAACAACAGAAATGGCAAAACTTGTTAGAAAAATAAATTAGGGAGGTACAATGCCAGTAAAAGCAAAACCAGTGTTCTTGCTTCTTCACACGATCAGAATTTTAGTAAACTCTCTGCTTCTAACCATCTACCTAGGTAAAGTATCAAAATTTTCACAAATTCATATTCTTGCAGGAGGCTGTTTAATATCAAGCATCTACCAGTCCACTTCTCTTGGTCGTCCAAAGGAAGAGAATTAGGACCTCACAAGGAAACAAAAGGGCCAGAGAAGACGAAAACACAAACATGCAGATACATTTTCACATGACAGGAACCCCAGAAACCAATGGTATACAGCGCAATATCTTCGCTACTGGGTCCCCCCACCAATTCTTTATGGTCAAACAGTTCATCGAGAGGCACCCCAAACCCATTGCATTAATTTCTGTATAGAATTATAACCTAAAGACTAACCAATATCTTGAGAGACCTTTTTAACTGAAAACTTCACCAAACTGGTTGATTGGCACATGTCAAGCACATGTAATCCTATTTAACCCGAATTGGTAAGACAGCCCTATAACGGTTTAGCGCCTGGAACCTCATGCTTTTATGGGGTTGATGCTGGAGGAGGGTTGGCCACGTGCTGGTGAGCTGGAAAACCAAAATTCCCAAACAACCCCTGCAAAAGGAAACCATGATGCAACCGTGGAGACTTATCCCTTAGGAATCAAAAGACCACATATTCAATATCAGTACCACAAACATGACTTGTATCTTTCATCATGCTTATCACAACGAATTATAAAATCAAGAAACTACTATATGGGCATTAAAAAGCGATCTAAAATGACTTTTCTAGTTGTATCTAAATATTACATTGTATAAAAAGAACATCAAATAAGAATCTTAAGGAAGGAGGAGGAAGGAGGGGGGAGATAAATTGCTGAATCACATAAAATCATGAGAAGGAAAACGCTGCCACTTTGGAAGGAAATGACAATGCTAAGCAAAACAGAAAGGACAAGATACGATTCAAAATACGGGATTAAATTCACATATGGACATACCAAGGCATCATTGATTGCATATGCCACACAGTAGTGCTCCTGAAAAGTAGAGTATTGGGAAAAAATTTAGCAATGTCAACCGCAAGAATTGAATAAAGCTCATAGGAACTAGGATCACGCCGCATAGTCATGACTCAAGATTGCATTTTTAACGCATGCATGAATGTTCATTTTGCTCCTACTCACATCAAGAAAACCGATTTATGTACAAATAAAGTTTCACACACATTAAAAGTAAGTGTAATCATAAAGAAAGAATCCAAGAACTTTTCACAATCATTTGAAAACAACTGAAATTTACTTGCCTGCATCATGTACCATTCTTCAAACTCATCAAACAATTCCAGCCGTTCAATCCTAATCACAAAATTAGCAGCTGATTAACCTCCAAAGTATGCATATCAGGGACCCAAAAAGGAATAAGGATGCATAACATACTGTAAACGATACTTTTTGATCAAGAAAATCATATGCTTTCAAAAGGAACAATTGCCATACTGGGCTATGCCAGCTAGCTCTAAGATGAAGGTACAAATATCACACCAGAGAACAAGAATTGCTGCAACAGCATCTAATGTGAAAACCAATGCCGACGACTGTTTTGGTGATTCAGAATTAACCAAAGTAACAGATAAAGCATGAAAAGAATCTACAGCTGAACAAGATAAACGATGAATATGAAGTTTCAATTATTGACCACAGTTGGAAGTCTATACCTGCTCTTTTCTCGAGCTTCAATAAAATCACTGTAAACTCTCAGCATATCCCAAGCAACAGCCCTCTGAAACCTCACATAGTTTTCATAATAAAGATATTTAGATTTAAGTATGAATTAATTAACGAAAAGAGGCGAAAAAACTTGCCCAAGACTAAAAGCCTAGTTTTAAAGTAGAATAAGTTATAAAATCATAACACCTACACCGCAAACTAATATATTATCATTCAAAACATCCATAGTAACTAGTTGTCTATTCTCCAGCCATCAAGGATATATTTCCTATTACTCAGCCAGGATGTATGCAAATATGATAAAGAAGTGTAATCACCACGTGTATGGGGTATCTACCTTTTTCCTTTAGATCATAATTACCTTCACCACAGATAGTTTTTTTGAAAGAGGATAAACTATACATTACACAAGTATTTTACCTGCCATCCCTGATCAATAAACAGCTTCTGCTTTGCAGGTAAAGTTGGTGTTGCATAAATACCGAGTAATGCACAGCCTCGACTCTGACAGACCCAAAAGAAAAAAGTTACATATCTTATTTAGGACATTTTATCCATGTTAATAGAGAAAAGAGTGAGTACTTTTAGAATGATTTCTGTTCCAGTAATGGACAATAATTGATGCACTAACCAAGGAAACATGAGACAACAAAAAACAAACCTCCAAATTTCTTATCATTTGCTGCCCAAAAGCATCATCCGGGTGGATCTGTGAACAACCACTGTCAAAATTAAAGAGCTCTACATGTTCATGTATAAAACATTTAAAAGTACACTAACAAAAGAAGGCCAGACCATAGGAAAAAAATACAAAATAAACAAAATAAGGACCTTCAAGAGAGAATGCTTAAGACCTGCTCATACAAGAAAAATACTGCAGTTGAGAAGGTATTTGCAGCCCAGCCAACTATAGCTTGGGTTGAATCTGGATCCAAGTATATCAAAACGCATTCCGCAATTATAAACGTCGGCAAGCTGATAACAACATCAAAACAACTTAAATATTCTCTCACAATAAGATTTAGAAAGTAAAAAGAGTAACTCAAAGGGGGGACAAGTTTCTAGAAAATCTAAAGAGAACATGCCTATGGAGCAAAAAGCATTAGATGAACCTCTGAAGCAAAAGTACAGGTATAACCTTTGACAAGTTGGGGTAGCAAACTACATTCTTGACATACTTAAGGAGAAAAAAAAACTCTTAGATTTTCCTTAATTGCAAAACCATAGGATTTCTTGGAATTCCTAGTACATAATATTATATTCAGATGCTGACTGGGAAACTAGTTTAAGCAATTTCTACTGCTTGATGGTGGAATATCATGGTTGGAATGTGGAATGCTCCTAGTCCTTCATATTTTCTAATTTCTTTCAACTTCTTCGCTTTCCTTGCATGCTATAATTTATCATGCTACAACCTTTTGTTACTTCCTCTTCTTTCCCCAAATTTCTCTAACGTCTTCTCATTCTTCAATCCTTTGTGAATTTTCTCATTTCTTGTCAATGTTATGTCTAACTAGAGGGTGATTCTTAGAACAACTGGTAAAGTTGCTCCTTTGTGACCATAACGCCACAAGTTCAAGTCACAGAAACAGTCTCTTTTTAAAAATACAAAGCAGAGGTTGCATATATTATGACCTTCCTCAGACTCCCACAAAGCGGGGAGCCTTGTGTATTGGGTCAGTTGATTTTTTTTTAATTTTTTGTTATGTATAACTACTGCATGAGAAGCAACTCAAAACCACAAAAGAACTATCCAACTTCCCAATAACATAATTTATAATATAAGAATCTAAGCTCATAGCAATGATGTGAAATACAGTAGAATAATTTTTCAAAAAAAATTACGGTAGAATAAGGGAATGGAAACTTCAATAAGAAGGAAGACAATGACTCTGCAAGCATACCTGGGGTCCATACCAGCCAAAGCAATAACGTCATCTAGTTCTTGTACATTTCGCAAGTCAACAGGAAGTAACTTGTAATGATCTCCAAGCACTACACCTTTCTCTGCAAGCAAAGCATAACACAAATTTGGGAATTGGTATCAAAGCTGAAATAATACAAGAAGATTTCAAATTCCTATTTATTAAACATAGACTAGAGGAACTGTCAAACCAACAAAGAACACTGATTTGATACTACCATAAAGAAGAAGCTTGTGAATCGATAAGTCTGGCAGCTTACCTTGTGAGATTGAGGCGGTACCTCCAATTTTATCCCTTAACTGACTAGAGGTCTCAATGATAGCTGCTTTTTTACCAGTTACCTAGCAAAAAGTTATTCATTGCAGGTTAATTGTAGAGAGCAGACCTTGGGTTTAGAAAGCATAAAGAGGTTAAAGTAACTTCCCTCAATGGGAAGTATCCCCTTATTTTAGCTCGTACGCAATAACATCGTTACAAAGAAAATAACATATTGCATTAACAACTAAAACTACAAGTACGTTTATGAATGTTTCAAGGTTATACCTCTGCAAAATCAAGCTCAACATATAAAAGAGGGGCTTTTCCCTCATCCTGTCATGGAAAAAGATAACGGTCATATTCACTTTTACACTAATTAACTAATTACGTTCTACACTACCACACAAACTCACAAAAAAAACCAAGGAACCTGCAACTGGAAAAAAGTAGTATCAAAGCCTGCTCCAAGTGATAATATCTGCTTATTCCTACAACCCGTTTCACCATTACTCATTTCACAATCAAGAAACTGAAGGAGCAGTTTCCGAAGAGCAGCCCATCGAGCAAAGTACCCTCAAAACAATCAAAGCACAAGGCAGAAAGGTTAGGCTATAAACGAGACTTGAAATGAAACTTCATTAATCGACGTATTGAATTTCTTACCACGGTTGATTATTGGAGACCTCCTCACGGGTCTTCTAACAAACAAATGAACGTAGTCATCTTTAATGTATCCTTTGCGAACACATGACCTTTGAGACAAGTAACAGTATTAAGCATCATTCAACCTAATATAGCATCACATTCATGTTGCACGAATGCATAAGAAGCCGAACAGATGTATATAAATGCAAGGAAGTGCATGAAAACAATTATGAACTATTAAGACAAAACCTGCTCTTTAAACATTTCCAGTTTCTTGTATCATTCTTGTTCTGCGTCCTAAAACACTATTACCGTAACTGGAGACCACAAATGAAAACAAATCTAACCCTTAAAAGCAACTTCACGAAATGATATCATTTATGCGTAGCCACAAATCGATAAACAATCCTCCCCTAACAGAATAATCTTCTAACCTTTTCTTTCTAACAGAGAGAGTGTTTTCTTATTTCACTTGTTCATTTTCTCGGCAACCAAACAGCGGAGAAAGAAAAAGCACGAAACAGGAAGAAATTTGAATCGAGGGGAAGCGAGAGCAAAAAAACGCACAGCTTACTGGCCGAAGCGTCGTCGTTTGTTGCTTGAACCGCCGCTCTATTGCTCTGCGAAGCAGCCACCGGATTTGACATTCAGAGAAGTGTTTTGATTTCCGACTCACACGGATGAATGGTTTAGAGGGAATTTTTGGTAATTGGCGGCACTTTATACATGCCTAACTGAAAATACAGGTAAGAACTTTCTATAGACGGCAAGTCGTTCGTGACAAGTGACAGAGAGACCTTTCTTGTGACGTTTTTTTATATTTTAAGTCGGGTATATTAAAAGGGCTAATTTAATAGATTTATTGCGAATTATCTACAGGAACGTCAATGAGTTGGTAGAGTCTGGTCGGAGTTTTATAGTGACCTGTGGCTTGGCAGGTTAAGATTAGTCGGCCCGTGGCCTGGACTATAGCTCGTTAGATCATGATAGGGTTGAGCTGACCCGTCATCTATTTTTTTAAGTGAAATATATCTAAAATAACATTGTTTTGAAAAAAAGAAGCAGGCCTGACTCCTACCCACTCGATCTTAACTCGTGACTCACTCGTAGCTCGATCAACTTGGGCCAAAAGTTAGGCAGGTTGGGTCAGTTTTACTATCCCTAATTATTGAGTTATGAGTTGAGTTAAAAAAAATTTTTTTAATCCAAATTCTTCGAAATTTTGTTTTGAATTTTAGTTTGATTTTAAATTTAAGAGTAGAAATGAGACCAAGTTAATAATCTTAAAAAATTCAAAAAATGACATTACTTTAATAAAAAATATTGTTTTGTCACTCTCAATTAGGTCTAGACATTCTTGACTCAAGCTCGGCCCGTAGCTTGATCAGATCAATAAATCCTAACTCGCGACATCACCCATGGCCCGGTCAACTCAGTTCGTTCATACCCATGCTTGGACTTTTATCATAATATCAAAACATTTGATAGTTTTTAATTTTAAAAAGTTAAATGTAATATAATAACATTAAAATGTTTATTTAAATTTAAATTTAAATTTAAATTTAAATTTATTAGTTATTGAGACATTTATAAATTGATAGTAATTATCAAAATTAGAAATTGGGTATTTTTAAATGTGAAAATGGGAGGGAATGTTAATTATAATTTGTAAATAAGAATGCTACGTATTACACAATAAGGCAAAATCTTGAAACTCCACATCCAAAGGACCAAAAGAGGAAGTCCCCAACCTAAAGCCAGACATCTTCGGAGAAACTGAAACTGCTGTTTCTGGTTCCAATTCCTGAATCACAGCAATCCTTCTCAGAGCTGAAAACCCTGAAAACCTAATTTCGGGATTTACCCGAAGAAATCTTAATCCGAAGATAGAAACCCTAATTTCTACGACCCTATTTGTAAATGCCCTGAATCTCGCTTCCCGACCATAAGCGGTCTTGTCTTATAGCTACAGATGGATATCGAACAAAGGCAAGCAGAGCTGATCGATCACTTCGTGAAGCAAGCATCGGCTTTGGAGGGCTCAGCCCTTGTGCCCGTTGTCGTTGAGGCCACTTCGCATCCCTCTCTATTCGCTTTCTCGGAGATTCTCGATATACCTGCAATTGCCCAGGTCAGAATTGGACACCCATTCTTGGGTTTTCCGTAGTTTAGTTCCATTCCCAAATCCGTTCCTTTTTTGTTACTTCTTCTATTGTTCGTATGATTTTGTGCATTTTGTTAGTGAGGAAATAGGAAAAAGGACGATCTTTTTTTAATGCAAAATTGTAACTTTTCATGTTTTGCTATTTGTAGTTCTTGTGTATTAACTAGTAAACTATATGCAGCTTGAAGGAACTGAGAATTCTTCTTATCTGAATTTGCTTCGGTTGTTTGCACAAGGCACTTGGACTGATTACAAGAGTAAGTTTATGGCTTCCATCTTTGTTTCCTGTTCAATTCCTTATTACGCCTGTAGTTGGCGTATTCGTAGTCCTAGCCATTTCTAAAGAACTGAGAATCATATCACATCCAACTAGCTCGCTTATTTTGGCTTGCAAGGGTTTGGTGAGTAATGAGGGAGAAACACTAAAAAGTTAGATATTTTACAGTTTTTGTGGAATATTATCTTAGAGTATAGCATAAGCTACTGAAATCCAGATAAGGTTGATAACTTGCAAGGGTTCTATTGAATGGTGCTGTGCTATGATCATTTTGTTGCTGCTAGATGTGAAAAGAGCTTACCTTACTAACTTTATTTATGTCAGCCCTTTTCTTTTATTCAGTTGGATGACATAAATCTCAATTCATTTCCCTTATTGTTTTGAGCATTAAGTCCATTTATTTACAGATAATGCAAGCAGTCTTCCGCAACTGGTTCCTGATCAAGTCCTTAAACTAAAGCAACTTACTGTGCTAACACTGGCTGAAACAAAAAAGGTGTTCTTCAAAGTTCCTCACTATTGGTTATTTTCTTGATGTCTTGTCAAAATAAATCCTGCTAAGCTTAAGCAGATAGAAAAGCATATATATTAAGTAGAAATATGGTCTAATCTTGGTTAGTTACTCAAATTTGAGGGGAAAATATTTTTGCTAATTGTTGTAAATCTAACAATTATGAATAATTTTCCAACAACATGATAAATTGGTAAGTTTTTCTTGTGGTAAGCTGTTAAAAATATGAGACCATGGAGCTGTATTCTACATCTCAAATAATGAATGTTGTTTGACATTTCATAACATGGTCCTTTTAAGAGTGAATAATTCTATTTTTCTTTCCGCTCACCACTCTTGAGTCTTGACTTCATGCATGTCAATCAGGTATTACCCTATGACGAGCTAATGCAGGAGCTAGATGTCACAAATGTTCGTGAACTTGAAGATTTTCTTATTAATGAGTGCATGTATTCGGTAGGTCTTTTTTCCAGATGGATTTTGTCCCTGATAGTGAATTCTGTGTGTGCTTTAGTTTTGTTTTTGAGAATAACTGTTATATAGAAATGAATAAGATACAGAAATTGTTTTTTCTATATGAATTGGCTTGTTTTTGAAAGGAATTTGGTGTTTAATGGTGTCAATTCAAAGGGAAGAGATATGATGAGTTCTGATTGTTATTCTTCTCCTTTCTTCTGTTAGGGAATAGTTAGAGGAAAGCTGGATCAATTTCGGAGGTGCTTTGAGGTCTGTGATAATCTCAGTCACATTACCTTATGATATTGGCGTTTGTCCTTTTCTTTTCATCATCTCACAGTTATGCTGAAGCTTAATAATATTTTTGCGGAATATAGGTCCAATTTGCTGCTGGGAGGGATCTCGGGCCGGGACAACTTAATAATATGATACAAACACTATCTAACTGGTAAGAACGATCTTATTTCTTTTCTCGCCATGTCTTGTAACATGCACTACTGACGTACATAATATTAGCCAGATCAAAATCTTAGAGGACAAGTTACACTGTAGGAGTTTTTGAAGTTATGCTTCTTACCTTTGCCAATCTATCATCTTCAATCTACCTGTTTTATTACAATCCGCTAGTTTCTCTGTGTATCTTGCTCAAAAATTTGAAACTCTTCCCCTTGCGTTCCATCTTCCATATGCCGGTACCATATCTAACCTTTTTCCTGTGGTTAGGTTGGCTACATCTGACAATTTACTTGCCTCAATTCAAGAAAAGATAAATTGGGCTGATCATATGAGTGATTCGGACAAGAAGCATCGAAAAGATGTTGAAGACCGGGTGGAAGAAGTGAAGAAGTCACTCGCCCTCAAGGTCTGTTGAACTCAATTTTATCTTCAGCAGTAGATAGTTAACCATCCCCAAGTTGATAAAAACAGCTTTATACTCCAAAAGCTCTAGTACTCCTCTTTTCTTTTTATTTTTCTTCGTTGTAACTTGTGAGATATAAAGATGCAAAGCCTCAAGATATACTGAAACCTGGGTTTTTACAAGCACATGTTTAGTGTAGCATTCAATGATCCAACTTGGTAACTTTCAACTGTTGCATTTAATCTGAATTTAGCTGGAGTATAAGGATTGCTCTTCTGATTTGGTTGAAAGCAAGTGATAGCTACAATATAATAAACAAAACTCTTGTTACTGGGATATGTTGGTCGATGTGTCTTACTTACATTGTGGCAGAAGTTACACAATCTAAGCAGGGGGACATCGAGTTCCGAGGGCACGAGGAGATCTACTCTGAACCTAGTGGAGTGATGGATTACGAGGAAGAACGAAGCCGACCGAAAAGGTATTGTTGTCGTTCTACTTCTTTTCTTGTTTAAACATCCACAAGCCCTCTGCTAAATCTGTTATTACATGTGGGATGAAATGCAGGAGGCGGCAACCATTGTCTTGAAGTTGTAACAGCTCAGTTCATGTTATTGGAGTGGATGGGTGTTCCGGCAAACTTGACCGATTTTTTCAGTCACGGCATTCTGACCAGAAGATTATATATGCTTTTGGGTACCATGGTGGCGCTCCGACAGTGTCACGTTCAGACTCTGATATGTTCCATTGTTACCTTTGTATTGGACTTGAACATGTTTTCCTTGGTTGAGTTGGAAAGACCAATACCATATTTGGTGATGCGGCAAAAGTTCTAAAGGGTCAGAAAAGAATTCCTCTCTCTCATTCTATATATATAAATATATATATGATTCCTGCTTTTTTACTAGCATTTTGGCATTCATTTTGGGTAAATTATATTTAAAATTTATAATTTTGTCAAATTTCATAATAATAATTAGAAGTTTAAAGCATCAATTAACTACTAAAATTTTCAATTTGTTATAGTTATAAATTATATGAGTTGAATCTGTTCAAATGAATTAAAATTTTACATTGTTCCTGATATTAATAAGTGGCAGTTGGTTGATGTTTTTAACCATTTAGTCGGTTCAATTGTCAAAATTTGAATTATTCAATTTTTTTATTTTGGCTTTTAATTTTTCGATTTGGTTTATTTTAATTTTTGTTGTTAGATATTAATCTATTAATTAGTTAATTGGTCAATTTTTATAATTAATAAGTTTTATAAACTAAAATAAATCAAATAATTTTTATTTAACAAATTTTTTAAATTAAATTTCAAATTTTTTGATAGATAAAGACTATTTTTAATCATATTTTAAATTCTTTAATTTTGTTTAATCTTTAGTCGATTTTATAACGGTCTAATATTAGAGTATCTCATATTGACTAAACATAAAAATTTATAAGTAGTAGAGATCAACTATTTAAATGATTAGTTATAGTCATTTTGACAATGATTAACCCAAGCCTAATTATTCTTAGTGAACTCTACTCTCTGCCCATATTAAAAAATCTAATAATATATCACAACAAGTTTGGTTCGGATTATTAATTTCTTGGTTGTCTGTCTAGATGTCCAATCACAGAGGCCCAATTTGATTGCCACTGTGTTTATTTCAAATGACAACTGGATATCTAGTCCAAGTTGTACTTGAAGGAAAGTATTAGAATATCTTATATTGACTAAATATGAAAATTTTTAAAGATTTATAAGCGATAAGAGTTGACTATTCAAATGACTAGTTATAATCATTTTGACAATAGTTGACTCAAGCTTAATTATTCTTAGTGGACTTTACACTATGTCCATATTAAAAATTCTAATATCTAATACCAGTTAAATATTTTAAATTTTAAATTCCTTGTTTTTACAGGTTTTAATTTTCCGTCCATTTTTAAAACATTAGTTTTTAGTCCTTAATCTTAAATTATTGGGCTTTTAATTACAATACAGTAATTTAAATTTATGCAATGTTTAGTTTATGTAACCTTCTAAAATCATATTTATGACAAATTAAAACAATACTTAATTACCATTTTAAATATTTTTAATTAGTATTATAAGATTAACCAAAAATTAAATTTAAAAGGTAATTTACTCTTATCTTTCCGAGTTTCCACATCAATGCTTTAGTTTTGAATAAATAAAAGAATAATAGTCTCTCTTTATTGACAGACAAAAGAGGTCAAGGTGATGACTCATTAAGGTGAGGTCAAGGTGATGACTCATAAGGTGCATAATTGGTAAGTGCCTATTACAGTTTCCTTTCTCGGAAACTTTATTCAACCACGTGCTTTGACTTGTTAACATAGACTACTAAGTCTTCTTTTTCTTTTTAAAAAACCGAAGAATTCGCAATTGTTAATTTTTGGATGCGTGTTAGGTAAATCTTTAGATTAATATAGTAGCTTGTAAATCATAAAAATTGAATATTTTATACTAAATAAGTCTTATACGACAAGTTCGATCGAGAGAATGTAAATAGAAGGATTCGAAAATATGACCTTTCAACCTCATATCCCTTATTCCACTAACTTGACCACACCTAAGTGCTGATAAGTCCTTAATCACTATCAGCTAAAACGTATAGTAACGTTGATTGCAATGGCTCAAGCTTGTAACTAAATTTGATATAATCTAATTTGAAATTAATTAATTAAATTTATTTTGAATTTTTGATCATGTTTACATTAATATTTAATAATTTTTAAATTGATTAATTTTAATAAATTAGTTGAGTATAAATCAAATTAATCCAAAAATTAATAGAATTAAGATTTAAAATTAAGTATTTAAATTAAACCAAATTTAATTTAAACACATATTTGAATTTAAAAAATATGTTCAAATTTAATTTTTTTTTCATACGTGTGATGCCCAGAGGCTAAGAAGAAAAGTACAAAACTACCCCTCATGGGGGTTGATAAACAAAGGAATCATGGAGCCTATTTGGGAGATTTAACCGTCCCCCATTTAACTCTTCATTGAGCCACGTGTCTGATGGACAAACCATCTCTGAAACCAGCCTTGGATGCATTCCGGTGATTGATCCCCCTTGGATAACCGGTTGGTGGTTCGTCGACAAATTGAAGTTAAATCCTGCAGAAAATTCACTATTGAAAGTATGATGCTCCAAATCTTGATATGAAAGTACCATTTTTGCAAGAGAATCAGCTGTGATATTTTCCAATCTTGGTATGTACTGAAACACCAGACCGGCGCAAAAAGCTACCTCTGTTCGGATTCGACTGACTAAAGATGATAGATGCGCATTTGATTCTTTACCCAAAAGTAAGTCAATGGCTTCTAAGCAATCCGACATGATTTTTACGTTTTGTAAAGATAACATAATCAATGGTGTCAAAATTTTTTAGATTTTTTTATTTGGTACCAAAATTTTTAAAAATTTCAATTTAGTGATTAATGTTTTAAAATTCATATAAATCAAGTAAAAATATTAATTTTACTTGTGTGACTAATAAATAACATCTACGTTATCTTATTGAAAGAAGGGGTGATCGAGTTAGTGAAGCGAAAGAGCATAAGGTTAAAAGGTTCTATATTCAAATTCCCTTATCTACACTTTCATGATTGATCATGTCGTAGAGGGTTTATCTAGTACGAAATACCCGGTTAGTATGATTTTTAGGTTATTACATCAATATGAAAGTTTACCTAATACGCATTCAAATGATAGCGATTACGGGTTTCTCTGTTTAAAAAAAAGTTGACGTCACCTATTTCGGTTTAATTTAAATTCAAACCCAAATAAATATACACTTTAATTAAAATTAAGTTTAATTTATCAAAAATAGGCCCTTTATTATATAAAAATAAGGCATGTCTAAACTCTGCATTTTGCCACACGTGTCGTTGATCTTTTTTTCAAAAAGATACACACAAAATAAGACCCCTCACTTAATCCGCTTGCTGGATCCTGCAGCATCAAACAGCAGAGTATCGACCTCAGGCAAGCGTCGTCGTTTCGGGCCTACTCTCACAGGTTCGTAATCGCTAGAACCTACCAGATGAGGAAAATTAAGCTTCGCCTTAGACCCACGCATTTTAAAAGCAGCTTGGTCATAGGCCACAGCTGCGTCCTCCGGCGTCTCGTAAGTTCCGAGCCAAATCCTAGCTCCATTCCTCTTCGGATCCCTAATCTCAGCCGCGTACTTCCCCCACGGCCTCCTCCTCACCCCCTTGTATTGCCAACCCCTCGGCTGCTCGTTCGCCTCACGCGTCACCTCCTCTCTAATGTTCTTCTTCTCTTCCGCCTCACTCGTCGTCGGTCCTGTGAAACTGGGTTTCGCGTCTTCTTCTGAACTGTGAGCGTCACCGCAGGAACCAGTCGAAGTCTCGCCGTAGTCCATCGTTGTGAGGTTACTGTTCCGGAGAGTATCTAAATCGTCTGCGAGAATATGTTGCTGAATCCATTCCAAGAAAGCCAAGTCTTCCCACTCTCCCATCATCGCTTCAGGTTCAGCTCGGGATGGTTACTTCAGCTGCGTGATTTGTGTTAAGCTTTTGAATACTTGCCTTGGACAGCGATGCGTATGTAACCATGTATATATATATAGCTATTCAGAGGCTGAAGAAATTGAATAGTTTTCAGTTTCCAGGAAGCGTCATGGGTTGAGGAGCTATTTTCACGTGGCTTATTAAGTCAACAGCTTCGTCATCTTCAGATATATTTATTGCGTGTGATTCAGTGAGTTGTGTTTGGTCGGACGTGTCTGATGGACATGACAGTCTAATAAGGACAAATCTGCATACATAGCTATTAGTGAGTGTAGAACGTACGTAAGCATTGTATAGTAAAGCTTATCTGGTTCAATAATACAATTCTGATTAAAGATGCCAATGGACATATCTGAATTTTTTTATTCAATCTCGATTCCAAGTTTGATATAATTTGGAACATTTAATTTAAAATCAATAAATTTTTAAAATTTTTAAATATTTAACTTAAAATTGATTCAGCTTAAATTTATATACCATCAGTGAAATTTGAAATATTTAATTTAGAAATAGAGTTAACTTAAATTTAAATGAATTAAAAATAATTATTTATTAATACGTAAAATGGTATTATTTAATATGTAAAATAATTTAATAATTTAAATCAAATTCATTTTTTAAAAAAGTTATAGAGATCTTCTTATTTATTCTATATCGTAGACTTGGATTGAACATTGCTTGATGGTATGGTATACTTCAAGAACATGTGAGTCAAATTTTTGGGTACTTGAGACTTGGAAGCAACCTCCTCCCTCGTCTAAAACTGCATACTTTTAAGTTCAGTCAAGTATGGGCGACCTCTGACTCGTGAAGATAAAATGGAGGCAACAAAACAATTTATATTAATTAATTCAATTTTGACTCATTAATTGAATAATGCTTGTGTGTATTTTCTAAGATATAATACCTAAATATACAATGATATTTTAATTGGTTTGAAATGTAAAAATAATTTGAATACTTTAATCGACCCGAAAATTTAAGATAGAAATTGAACGAAAACAAAGGCTTTATAAGTATATTAGAATTTGTAACACGTAACGATATCTTATTTATGTATCCCGAATCGAACATGAAAGAGTAATAAACGAAAAAATATGAAATCTCGGTTCTATAACTTCAAATGAGCTTTTCAAAGTTGAAATGAGCTCAAATTCACCACCTTCTTCACGGGAACCGCTCATAAGAAAGTTGTCAACGCCTTTCTACAGTTTTCTCAAAGTGTGAGTTCTCTTAACGGGTTAGGGAATCTTTATGCTTACAAATGATATGAGCAACTGCAAGAGACCTTAACTTTTACATATAACTTCCACTTCACAGGCTCGATATGAGTCCAGTCAATACTGATCGAGATCTATTTTTCCCAGATTTCAACCAATTGATTTAGATCATTTATTAGGTTACTTTATTATCTTTATCCGAATCAAATTACGTAACTTAATCGATAAGTTATTTGAAAAAACCAAAAATGCAAATAAATGTTGTCCAACTTTATGAGAAAAGTAAAAAAAGTGTCCAACAAAATTTCGATGTATTTATCTAAATTTTATAATCTTAATTTATAAGAACTTATTTATTTACGAAAATTGATTAAATAATTAATAAATTAATCAATTCTTAATAAACCGAAAAGTTGAAAATTAAATCGAAAAGTTAGATGATTCAAATTTTTTTCGGTTGAACCGGCCGAAAAGGTTGAAATTTTTAATCATTAAAATATATATATATATACATAGACATACATATATTTACATATGTACATGTATATGGCCACATATTTCTTCTGCGAGTATATAGTCTATAGACATATAAATTTACACGCATCTCAAGAAGATATACATAATAAATAATGAGGTTGCATAATAAAAGGGCATGTGAAATTCACGACGCTCTTGTACAATATTATTATTTTTCGAAGATATTCCGTTGTGGAGAACAGAAACAAGAAGTAGGGTCAGAAAATGGTTGAGATGTCGCAGAAGGGAATCCTTATTTTCTTTTGTTGAAATTCAGGCGTGAGTAAAAGGGATTAATGTATTGATCTAAACGTACAAGAATACTTCAGTCCAGAGATATGTTATTTTTTTACATTTTTATTCCACGATATTGAAGAATATTTCTTACATAATGTATTGATATATTTTTATTGTTAATTTATTATACAATTAAATCGTATAAAATATTATTAATTCAAAATAACTGGCATTGTACATATAAAGTGAAATTGTATAAATATTATTAAATTATACTAACAAAAAAATATATAACATTGAAAAATGTTTATTTGTTCCTGTATAAGATATCAATGACAACTTGAAAAATTCTTATAGAGAAAACAATAAATAAAAAGATCAGTTTACAAATTATAATATGTCT
>JAOSBN010000004.1:1023767-1057698 GCA_027563595.1 Erythroxylum suave
CTTTGAATCCTGACCACCATGATATTCTCACAAAGTTTCTCTCTTCTTTGCTTTCTCAAAATTGGCCTTATATCTATGGGTAAAAGAAGCTAGATTCACGAAAGAAAAGAAAAAGCTGACGTAACAAGACTCTCCATTTTGTGTGTAGACAGTTGTACTGTACTAGTCTTATTTTTGTTTATTTATAAAAAAGTTATTTTTCGTTATTTGAATTTGTGACCATATGATCACAAATGAACAATTTTATCGACTATTTTAAAGCTCATCCTCACAAATGAAAAGAAACAAACATATAAAAAAGAGGAAATCTCAATTTCACACATCAAATTGTCAATTATTCTGCAGTATCTAACAGAAATATAGGTTCACAATCAATCTAATTAAGTTACGCACAAATACTAATAAGTCAAAATCACGTGAAGTAATTAATATGAATAAATAACTAACGCACCGCACAATTCTTCTGTAAGGGTGTCTCAACTGTCATGGGCGCTAGATGGGTCTCCTTGTGCTTCGACTCAATGGGCTCGAATTCAAACATGCGCAATGTAAATGCCAACAGCTCTGGTGTGCTTTGTTGATTGAGTAAATCAACATGTCTTCCTTCATCCATCTACACTCGTCTTCTTCTTCATCTTCATCTTCATCTTCATCTTCATCTTCATCCTCATCCACCTCACACTTAGTCTTCTTCCTTTATTACCTCACCATAAACATCACCTCCTTCTGAATAAGAATCTGACATATTTTTCTTCATCAACTCATTAGTAAAATCACTTCCCCCTTCTTTCTCTTCAATCTTTGCCTTCTTAGCCTGTGGTTGTTCAATTACAGCTTCATCCCGGCTGTTGCAGTACAGAAAGTGCAATTCTAACGATCGGAACTATCTACACAGTAAAATACCTTGGGTAATCTGATCCGCCGGTATCAAAACTAATCTTGAAATCATTGCATATTAGTTATCTTGTAAACAAACATTACACCGCAATAGAAACTGAAAATCATTTACTGATCGTTTAGAAATAGCAAGAACAAAGGTTCTCTCCAAACAAAAAACACATCAAAGGTATAGATGAGAATTCAAAAGCGGAATTGTAACTATTATACATTTAAGGTCAAATATTGCCTCCTAAGAAGTGGTCGTGTTGGTGAAGTGGAGGATATGGAATCAAAAAGTCTTGGGTTTGAATCTCCCTACTTACACTTTTTCGATCGAGCTTGTCGTATAAAGCTTACCTAGTGCGGAATACCTGATTGACGTGATTTGCAGACTATGACATTAATCCAGAGGTTTTCTCAGTAGGCATCTATAGGAAGGCAGCTATGAGTTCCTTCGTTTCCAAAAAAATGTCAAATATTGAATAATTTCAAAGGTTTTCTTTGACTTTGTCCATGTCAATAAGCAAATCGAAATTTCTTGACTTTTCTATTATTAGAACAGGTCAGAGTCAAATAGCTATAATTTGAAACACTTCTTTATGCACTATTTTGAAAAACCGAGGACTAAGATTGTATAAATATGTAAAATACAAGATTTCCAATTAACTATTGAGCGATAAAAAAGATTTAACAACTAGGGAGTGGTCAAGTTGGTAAAGTGGGGGGACATGGGGTCAAAAGGTCCTATGTTTCAATACCCGTACCTATACTCTTTTGATTGAGCTTGTCGTACAAGACTTGCTTAGTCCAGAATATCCGATTGGCATGATTTGCAAGCTATTGCATCAATACGAAGGTTTATTTAGTACACATTTGAAGGATAGCAACTGCGGGTTCCTCTGTTCGGAAAAAAAATCTTATTCAGTACACATTTGAAGGATAATAAAATCAACTCGTTAGGTTTCTTAGGATTCACACCTAAAAAAAAAAAAGGCAATTGTTATTCGTTTGTTATTATGGTTATTTATCTAAAATTTCAGTTTTAATTCAAAATATCAATATTATGATTAACTAGTTATATCTAAATTTTGTATTTTATCTTATTTTTTAACATTTTGCCTACTGTGCTTTTATTTATTTATTTTATTTTATTAAATTCATGTATCAATCATTAAATTCATTATAACTTATATTTACAATTTAGATTTTTCTTGAAATTATTTTTATATTATTTTTCTCAAGAACTTAATGCAACTATTTTTTAATTTAATAGTTGAATTTTTTAACTTACAAGTTCATTAAAGTGTAGACTGTGGAGATTAACTCACTTAAAATAATTGATACATAAACAATAAGTGATTGGTGTGCGTGGTTCAGCACTCTCATCTCTTAAGTAAGAAGTCGCAAGTTCAATCTTTGTTAATGAAGCCATTGTTGGGAGGACTTTACCCTCGAGTGGGTTGACCCGATGTAAACAAGATTAGTCTTGGTCCAGTAAATTCAGGGATACTTGTGTTTCAACCCAAAAAAAATAATTGATACATATGATGCAATTCAACACGTAATCGGAGTTAATATTTTAAGAATTTAAAGAGGGCAAGTCTTGAAGTAACCGGTAAATATTAGTAAGATACGTTTGCTTAGAAAAAATATGAAAAATAATTATAAAATAATTTGTAATTTTGTTAACAATACAAGTGGTTTTTAGATGAAAGTTTTTACAAATTATATAAAAGCTCAACGAAAATCAACTTAGGATAGTTTCACGTTCACAATTTTTTAAAATCAAAATTTCTGTCATATTTCTCTATTCTTTTTCCTTATTTTCTGTTACAGTGTCTCATTCTTTTTGCTCATTGTAGCATTTGCCATTGCTGCCCTCTACATTCGTCACGTAACTCCTACTTATCCATAGATGAGATCCAACTCCCTGTTGATTGCTTTCATCTGCTAGTCATATAAAGTTCTAATAAGGTCAATCCAAGATCTTGATGGTATGTTTTGTTCATAAGTTTTTACATCAAATTTGATCATGTGATTGATTGTAATCTTTACAGAGATGCTGTCCCTCCTCCACCATTTTTTTGCTCTGTCCTACGAAGATGTCGGAGGATTTCTGGTCCCGGGGTTACTGTTGCGCCAACCAGTAGCATCTTCGCGACATGTTTTTGTTTGCTCAGTTGAGTTTTCTGGAGTACAAGTTCCATATTTCCTATCACTAGGACATGAAAAAAGCCAGCTTGGTCAATCATGTTCCTTCTCCTGCTCTTATTAATCTATTTATGCAGTTGCACTATGAAGCATGGACCAGATTTGTCATCCTCAACAATATCATGGTTGTTGTGTATACGCATTATACGGGCAATATGATGCCGAGCCAAATTCTAATGAGACAATTGTTTATCAGAGAGCTCCTCAAGAAGCAACTCGATAGTTCGCACAGGACGGAATACCAGTGATATCAATAAAGCTTCGTACTGAGTATTTATGTCTTATCACATGTATACATTTGCATCAATCACAGTTGTTGCCTAGTAGAAGATGATTCAGTAGCCCTGGACTGTCAATCTATCAATCAGTGTGTACATATGGTTAGTTTTTCCTTGAAAGTAACAGAAATAGAGACCTTTGAGAAAACCTAATCTTAATTCTCAAGGATTTGCCCGTGCATCTCCCTGTATAAGAACTCTAAATCTCATTCAGGCTTATATGGGAAATGTTGCTAAGATAATTCTTTCACTAGGCCAGCATCCAGAATCGTTACTTTTGTGCATCTAAACTGCCAATATCATTCTCTAGTGGAGTTGATGGATGCGAAAATTATAAACTTGCAATATCAACTTAAATATGCATTACAGGGAGTTAAAACAGAATGTCTATGATACTTCGAAGGAGGAAAAGATGAATAATAATTTCAACTTGATACCTAAGTTAATGCGTGGTATCTTGTATTTCACCTGAAATAGTTACTAGTTGTGCGTAAACCTTTTGATCCTTTCCGGGATTTCACTTTTTGAAGCTTAATCTGCTCCCTGAACTTGGCTATGAACTCACCAGCCTTTTTATCAATCTCATCAGATTCATTGACATCATCTTGGTTGCGAGCCACAGCAACTTCATCTTTACATTTACGAGTTTCAATCCTGGTGTATTCCTCTGATTGCCCAACAACATTTTCATCACATTCCATTTCTTTCTTCCTGTACTTTTCAAATGATGGCTTTAGTGTGCGAAACTGAGCATCACGATTCTTCAGTTTGGCGCTTTCATTTGTCCAAGTTTTCATCACCTTTTCTTCATCAATTGTTCTGCCAATTTGCTTCTTCAAATGATTTCTACTCTTTTCTTCAGCATTTTCTGCCTCTGCAGTAAATTTAATATCCTGAATTGTCCTAACAGATCTTCGCCTAGATGAACTTTCAAGGGTTGATAAAGGTTTCTTGTCCAATTCCAAAGTACCCAATGAACCCTCTCTTATATTCCTAGCCAGGTTCTGCAACCTATCCTCTGAACTTTCTTTCACATCCTTCCTGAACAAAGAACCACTACTATACCTCCTCAAATGAAATGCATTCAGTGTAGCCCCATTATTCAAAGGACTTCGTCCAGGTGACTGCGTGACAGGAGGATAAGATGCACGAAAACCTTTCTCTTTCCCCAACTCTTCTGCTTCAGAGTTGGCCAATTTAGAATTATCAGAATGAGAGGGAAAGAGTCTTGTTGATAGGTATGAAACTGTACTAGCTTCAGACAACAAAGATGATTTCGACATTAATGACTGTGATTTTACAGCTTCAATTTGAGTTTCATCAACGGAGATAGGGCTAAAATCTGGATGGCAACTCGATGCAGAGCCTATTTCTTCTTTCATTTCCATACTTTCAGATCTCAAATCCCATGGGATTTGAGAAGGCGAAACAACAGTTTCATTAAACTTCTCCTCCAGGTTCATAGCACCCATGTCACCGAAGATCTCATTTTTATTGCTTCTTTTTGAGCTAGACTCTTTTTCTTCGCTAAATTGACCAAGAATCGAGTTTCTAACCCTGGATTTCAAACTTGTAACAGGCAATTCCTGCGTTTCACCACGTTCATCACGAGTATAGACCACGGATTCATCTCGAAAGAACTCAGAATTCTGAACTTCAGTCAGATTATTCTCAGTTTGCTCAAACGGAACTTGAAATCCAGCTTCAGAATTGAACGACTGTGTTTTCCCTTGTTCATCAGTAACATAGCTAAAATTACCGACACCAACCACAGACTCACTGCCCTGGTACTGAGCATACCGCGTTTGGTACATGTTTTTCTCACCATACCCACATGAATTTCCATCCCCATCTTCAAAAATATACGAAACATGAAAAATCCTAGAAATATACGAAGACTGTGAATCTTCAATTGTGGGGTAGGTTTCATCATCCATTTCAGAATTGCTTCTGCAACTAAACAAGCCATAGCACATAGCAACTCCAACAAGCAGTAAGTGAACAACCTCCCAGAACTTGGGGAGTATGGTCTCGATGGGACCATGGGAAGGGATCAGTGGAATAGCAACGAGAAAGAGCACAAATAAGAGAGACTTATAAAAAAAGTGAGCGAACAACTTGCTTTTACCCATTGATTGTGCTTGGATCGTCGAGTATAGCTCCTGGAAATGAAGACGAGGCTTGGAGTATGAGGAGGTGAAGAAAGGAACACTTTGAAGGCAAGGAAGAAGAGAGAGTTAAAGATGGATAGTCCTTTGTAAGGGAGACGATGAAATTCGAAACTGTTGTTATTCTGACCGTTTGAACTAAAAGACGAATATGTCTTTGTGCTTTTGTCCATTTTTCCATTGAATAATCTGCGGGCCTTTTGAGCGAATGGATAACTACCACAAGTAAATGACCATATGCAATATCTGAAATTAATAGATTATATTAATTTAACACAATTTCATTTTTTTTTATTACAGTAATCTATCTTGTTCAAATATTTTTACTGAGATAGATACTTATTGTCCGACATCTTTATTACACATATTACTTAGCATGTCAATGGGCCCTATCGGCGCGGTTGATCGACCCGTAGTTTATCTTATGACTCGCAGATCACAGTTGGGTCAGGTTGAGCCATTAATTTTTTTAAAAAATATATCAAAACAACGTCATTAAGTCTTATAAATTTTGATATTATCTTGAAATTTAAGTTGGGATGAGAATAAGATCAATCCAAAAGATTTAAGCCTTATAAAAAATGACTCATTATCAACTTTATATATTATTATTAGATGTTGTTTCGTAAGACTTATTATTCCAATACTATCTACTCGGAGAAGATGCTTCTTATCAAGTATCTATCATAACCCCATTATCCTTAAATACTATCACCCTTATTTTGGCCCATCATATAGAGTATACGAAAGCTGGAAAGAAAAATAAATACAAGCAGTACTTGGAAGTTGAATCTGGAACTCTCTCGTTACTTCTATATGTATATATATATATATCCCATATAGATATATATATATATCTATATGGGATAAGTCTCACATTTAATGCTAAGTCAAACAGTAAAAAAACTTCAGGTCCCTTCCCATTCCACTTTCCTAAATTCCTTCCTAATTTGGCTAAAGCTTTTACTGAAAAGGGCTTGAAGTATGTGTTTGTTCTAATTAGCATAGGTGTTATGGTGGTGAGCCTTAGGGTTGCTAGTAAGGTGACACCTTTGTGACAAAAAATTTATGAATTGTAGTTATGAAAATAATCTTTTTGGCTACGTTTGGCGATCAACTTATTGCATTAGTTATTAGCTAATAGCTGATTCTATCTGCTAATTGTATTAGCTGTTTGTCATTGATGTTTGGTAAAATTAGTTATTCAGTATTAGCTGTTTATGTGTAAAATGACTTATGAGGATATGACTTTAAAAAAATATAATGGTATTAATATTATATATTTTAGTATTTCGTTGAATATTCTTATAGGAATTTAGATTTTAGATATTAAATTATACAAAAATTAAGTTTATAACTCTAACAAAAAATATAGAACATATAATAATAATAATAATAATAATAATAATAATAATAATAATATGTATATATATATATAATAACTTTTTATCATCATAGTATTTTTACTAATTTCTTAATTTAAAATTATTTTATCTCTTAATTTAAAATGAGTAATAGAATTAATTTGTGAATATTATTCAAAAAATATATAAATACATTATTAAGAAGTTATGCTTTAATACCTTATTACTTCACACATATGTCTAAGGATTGTCATTGATCATATTTGTGAACAATTACACATCATTTAATATTTTAGAGACCATAAAAGATGAAATAATTAAAAAAAGATTAGATATGAAAGAATTAGTTCTTCCCAAAAGCATTTAACCTAGTGTATGAAACAACAATTTATAAATTTTTAGGAAACTTTCAATGTAATGGTAATGTGTAAAACTTACCACTACTAATAGTAGAAGATCCTCAGAAAACCTGTTTTGCTCTGTGTTCGACTTGAAAGCCAAATTGCACATAACGCTGCAATGATCTACCCAATTGTTATTCTCTGGAAAGAAAGAAAACGCGAGAGACGTAAAGAGGTCAAACGTTGAGATATTTTGGTATTTTGAGTTTGGGGTAATTAGCTGATTACCCCAAACACTGGGGTATTGCAGCTTCTTGATTTTTTGCTGGTTGGGTTGAACCAGTCAACTATCAAACAAATTTAACAGCTGTTTAACTAAGTCAAACAGCTGATTTTTGTCAATCAGCCAATTAGTCAAACAGCTGATTTTGGTTAATCAGCCAATTTTTAGTTGATTAGCTATCATCCAAACAAGGCCTTTATGTGTAAAGAGAAAGTTGCGTAACCTTCCCTCAACTCTCATGAAACAATGAACCTTATGCACTGCGGTACGTTGTGGTTTGTGGTATATAGGTGTTCTGGCGTGACTCACAAAATTTTAGTTGGTCTTGATGATGAATTCCACTAATGTCTTTGCATAATTAATTTGCTTTAGTACATTTTTTATGAGTTTGGGACAACATTTTTCTCGTAAGCACTCATGATTGCATATGGGGATTGGAAGGGATGGTTTATTGCCTTCAATATTTGCTAAATTGCACCCAATCCACCACACTCCTATTCATTCTCAGTTCTAGGTTGGCATTGTTGCTGGTATTATCTTAAGGTTGTTTAATGTGCATGTGCTCTACCGCATTCTTTCTATTGTTTCATTGGTATGTTATCTTTTTCTCTATCAAAAACCCAAAAGGTCTTTCCCTGCCTAGATCATTTCCAAAAAGGTTTAGGTTGCAACACCTAGCTAAGCTCATGTAATTTTGTGTGGTATTTTAGATAGCAAGCTATGGATGTGCCACCATGTATTTATAATATTGTAGGAATCTTGTTGCCTGATATTAAGCTTATCCTCACAATTTATATTGTTTTACTCATGTGCTTATTGTAATTGTCTTTTTAACTTAACATTTGAGATTTTTAACTTTTAGGATCATCAAAGTGTGGAGAATAGCTCATTTTTTATAATTGATGCATATGATGACTCAGGTAAACCACTTCAACAAGCCGATGAAGGTGAACTTTTAAGGAGCGTTGACATGAATCCAGTAGTTAGTACTATTCACATATTGCAATCCTTCATAAATTTGTACAAGGTGAGGAATTTCATGTTTGTACTTTACACATAAATTATATTTAAATTAATATTATATAAAACATCTTTATTTTAGGGATGATATGTATCTGACTTGGTCCTAGTGAAATTAAAACAAGCTTTCATGCTATTAATGATCGTGAGCTATAGAAATAACAAGAAAGACAACTTTAGGGTTATCAAAAATTATTATGAAAAGGGTTAGGCAAACGAAAGATTTGGAAAAGTAACGAGTTAATTAAGTTTAACAAATTCAAAAGATTCCTTATTTCTTAGTTATTCATATCTTAAATTACGTTTTTTAGAAAGAATTTGAAAAGAATTACAAAATAATTTATAATTTTATTAACAATACAAGTGATTTGTATATGAAATTTTTACAAATTATATAAAAGCTCAACGAGAAGAAGATGCACAAGAGAACAAAAAATAAGAAGAAGCCTAACCAGCCCAAGAAGAAGCAAGAAAAGCTACTCGTGAAGACATTTATGAACTTTTTAACTTACATCAACTAAGGTAAAAGTTCAAGAATTTTTAAATTTTGATTGATGTTTAAAATCTTCTAACATATTCCTCTATATTTTTCTTACATATGTGGCATTATGTATCATGTAGATGATTTATTCATTATAACTAAAAAAAGTTTTTGCTACAAAAACTTTATATCTACAATCTACACATTCTATAGGCTTTTTTTCTCTCTACAAAGTAGTATGGTTTTGCCTTTGGTTTCAACACATCTTTTTATAAGTTTGTGACAACATTTTTCTCATGGGAATTCTTAATTATATCAGGGGGTTGTAAGGGATAGTATATTACATTCAATATTTTCTAAAGTGCATCCAATTTGCCATACTGTTGTTCATGTTTAGGTCTAGGTTGACATTGTCACTGGTATTGCAGAAGTGTTGTTTAACGTGCATGTGCTCTCTCGCATTATTTATGTTGGTGCATTGGTATATCATCTTATTCTCTATCAAAAACCCAAAAGATTAAGATTTGCATAGATCATTTCCAAAATGGTTTAAAGCGCAGCAGCTATGCTCAGTTCTTGCAATACTACGTTGTATTTCAGAAGGCATGTTATGGTTGTGCCACCATGCACTTATAATATTGATGGAATATTGTTACCTAGTGTTGAGCTTATCCTCACAATTTATATTTTATAATTTTATACTTGTGTACTTATTTTAGTTGTCTTTGTAATTTAATAGTTTAGATTTTTAACTTGTAAGATCATCAAAGTATGGAGATTAGCTCATTCAATATAATTGGCACATGTGATGACTTGGGCAAACCACTTCAAAAAGTCAATAAGAGTGAACATTTAAATAACATGAATTCAATAGTTGGTATTATTGACATATGTTAATCGTTCATGAATTTGAAGAAGGTAAGGAATGGTAAGGAATTTCATATTTGTACTTCATTTATAAACGATATTTTGATTAATATTATATAAAACATGTTTATTTTAAGGTATAATTCTTACCAGACCTAGTCTCGGTGAAGTTAAAATAGACTTTCATATTATTATGATTGTGGGCTATAGAAATGATAAAAGAGGCAAATTTTGGGTTATAAAAATTTTTTATAGAAAGACTTGGGCAGAAAGATTTGGAAAAGTAACGAGACAATCAAGTTTACCAAATTTAAAACATTCCTTATTTCTCAGTTATTCATATCATGAGGTACACATTTTTTCTTTTTTGAGAAAGAAGATTCATGAAAAGAATTACAAAACAATTTTGAAACCTTTAAAGATAGACAAGGTAGAAAGCTAAATGTGAAATATGACCTAGAACATGGGCTTGAATCCACTTTGTAGATGATTGTAGAGAATCAATCTGAAGCATAGTTTGTGACATGAACATGTTCGCAATACAAAAGCCTTTTTAAAGAGATGTATAAACCATATCTTGAGGCATGTTTTTTTTCATGAGAAAGAATATGAGAAGAATCACAAATTAATTTGTAATTTTATTAACAATACAAGTGGTTTGCATATGGAAATGTTTACAAATTATATAAAAATTCAACGAGAACAAGAAGCTCAAAACGTACAAAAAGAAGAAGAAGCTCAAAGAGCTTAAGATGAAGTCCAACAAGCCCCAGAAGAAGCTAGAGAAGCCACTCGTGAAGAAATTCAAGAACTTTAGCTTATGTCAACTTAGTTTGTTCACGAGTTATTAAATTTTGATTGATTTTTAAATTTTTCTAGTATATTCCTCAATATATTTCCGACACAAGTGACTAAATATGCTTTTTCATGTAGAAATTAAATTCATCAAATAAAAATTATTAACAATTTACCAATACTCAACACTCTTACACTTTACCTTGTAATACTGTGGGATATTTCGATGACATTATATGTTTGTGCCACTATGTACTTGTAATATTGATGGAATCTTATTATAGGGTGTTGAGCTTATCTTCACAATTTATATTATCTTAACCGTGTGCTTATTTTAGTTGTATATTTAATTTAATACTTGAGATTTTTAACTTGTAAGATCATTAAAGTGTGGAGATTAGCTCGTTCAATATAATTAGTGCATATGATGACTCGGGCAAACCACTACAATAAGTCGATGAAGGTGACCTTTTAAATAAGGTTAGCATGAATTTGGTAGTTAGTACTATTCACATACATCAATCCTTCATGAATTTTTTGAAGGTAAGGATTTTCGTATTTATACTTCATACATAAATGATGTTTAAATTAATATTATATAAAATATGTTTATTTTAGGGGATGATATATATCAGACTTAGTCCTGAAGAAGTTAAAATAAACTTTCATGTTGTTATGATCATAGGCTATAGAAATGACAAGAAAAACAACTTTTAGGTTATAAAAAGTTCTTATAGAAAGACTTAGGCAGACGAAATATTTGAAAAAGTAATGTGAAAGTTAAGTTTGCCAAATTCAAACATTTCTTATGTCTTAATTATTCATATCTTGAAATAAACATGTTTATTTTAGGGATGACATATACTGAACCTAGTACCGGTGGAGTTAAATTATACTTTATGATGTCATAATCATTGGCAATTCTTTATGCTGGTTCATTGGTATGTCATCGTAATCTTTATCAAAGATCCTAAAGATCTTGTCCTATTTAGATCATTTCTAAAATGAGAACTATGTGGTATTTAACATGGCATGCTGTGGTTATGGTTGTGCCACCATGCACATTTAATATTGATTTGTTGCCTGGTTTTAAGCTTGTCCTCATAATTTATATTGTTTTACTAGTGAACTTATTGCATTTGTCTTTTTAATTTAATAATTGTGATTTTTAACTTGTAAGATCATCAAAGTGTAGATTAGCTAGTTCAATATAATTGGCGCATATGATGATGACTCGGGTAACCCATTTCAACAATCGATGAAGATGAACTTTTAAAGAAGGTTAACACGAACCCATAGTTGGTACTATTTACATATGCCAATGCTATGAATTCAAATAAGGTAAGAAATTTCATATTTATACCTCATACATAAATGATATTTAAATTAATATTATATAAAAATATGTTTATTTTCGTGAATGATATATACAAAACGTGGTTCAACATATCTTTTTATGAGTTTGAGACAAGATTATTCTCAAGAGTAGTCTTGATTGCATTTGGGACTTGGAAGCGATGGTTTATTGCCTTCAATATTTGTTAAAGTTCACCCATTCCACCACACTCCTATTCATTTATAGGTCTATGTTGGCATTGTTGTTGATTTTATGGCAAGATTGTTTAATGCACATTTACTCTCCCAAATTCTTTCCATTTGTTCATTGGTATGCCATCCTATTCTCCATCAAAAACCCCAAAAGATCTAATCCTGTTTTGATCATTTCTAAAACGGTTTAGCTTGCAGCGGCTATGCTCAGTTCTTGCAATTTTTGTGGTATTTCAGATGATAATACATGTAATATGGATGATATCTTGTTGCTTGGTGTTGAGCTTATCCTCATAATTTATATTATTTTACTCATTCACTTATTATAATTGTCTTTTTAGTTTCATAGTTGTGATTTTTAACTTGTAGGATCATCAAAGTTTGCTTATTAGCTTGTTCAATATAAGTGGTATATATGATAACTCGAGCAAACCACTTCAACAAGTTGATGAAGGTGAACTTTTAAAGAGGGTTAGCATGAAACCGATAGCTGGTGTTATTTACATATGTCGATCTTTCATGAAATTGAAGAAGGTAAGGAATTTCATGTTTGTACGTTATACATAATGAATAGGATTATATAAAAACATGTTTATTTTTAGCAAATAATATATACTTTCTTGCTATTGTTAGTGGGCTATATAATGACAAGAGAGAAACCTTTTGGATTATAAAAAATTCTTATGAAAAGACTCGGCAAATGAAAGAATTGAAACAACAATGAGACAATAAAGTTTAGTAAATTCAAAACATTTCTTATTTCTTAGTTATTCAAGTATTTTTTGAGAAAAATGAAAATAATTACAACAATTATTTGTGATTTTATTAATAATATAAGTGTTTTGCAAAATAAAATTTTTACAATTTATATAAAAACTCAATAAGAGGAAGAAGCCCAAAAAACCGAAGAAAAGCTCAACAAGCCTAAGAAGAAGTGTAATAATAAAACAAATTTACTTGCATTATTTTTTCAATAAAAAAGGCACTTAAATTTATTAAAATTTAAAATTAAAATATGTTTAAATTGTATAATTAAAATAAATTATCTAATAAATTTGCCCCCGAGTTAAAAGTAAACAACTCACTTTGGGCTCTTTTAGCAAAAACCAAGCTCTTGTTGTCTTCTCCGATAAATGGATTCTAGTCCACAAGTACATCATCCGAAACGCCGTCGTTTCTGGGGAAGAAAACCTTAGACCTCGTACAGTAGAAGTGTTTGGGTTTGGGGAGAGAGGGAGGGAGATCACAAAATGGCAGGAGCAGAGGATTTTGTAGAAGCAGACAATGCAGAGGCCATAATCACCAGAATCGAACACAAATCTCGTAAGATCGAAAGCTTACTGAAGCAGTAAGATTAAATCTTTACTCTTGTCCCCACCGATGTCTCTTTCATTTTCTCGCAAACATCTTAAATTCAGTCGAGATCTCTTTGTCAGGTCCAAACCCGTGGAAGCTCTCAAAACTGCTCTTGAAGGGTCGCCGCCCAAGACCCGAGACGAGCGTTGCAAGGTTTTAGTAGTTACCAATTTTGCATATCCAAACATAATTGCGTTTCTTTTTGGTTCTGTCAATTTTGTTGTGTTTTTTATTTTCAATTGTTACGTTGTGAAGATGAGAAATTGGGTCGAATTTTATGGTGCGTTTCTCGATTCTTTGCAGTCTGCCAATTGGATAGCAGTGCATAGAGCAATCATGGCTATAAAAGATGTGGATGGAATGTTCTCTGCTTTGGATCCTGAGTACTATGATGTTCTCATGAAGTTAGTGTCTTTTCTTTGTTTTATCAAGTTTGGCTTATATCAATGGGTGAACGCTGCTGGGTTCAGCATTGTTGAAAAATTTCTCGTGATTTTAATTTTTCAGAAAACTATAACAATCAAATATTATTCAATTCCATTAAAACTAATAATTTAAGATTTGCTTGCGTGATTTATGTGAGTTGTTCATATTATTACCATAAGATTGATTCGAGATTTAAATTACAGAGAAAATTTTGTCTGTCACCTTATATCTATTGAGCATTTATTGTAGCTGGAATCAATGTTTTTGCTCTGTTATTTCTTAACCTTTTTCATGGCAGATCGTTGTATATGCAGTTTGGATCTCCATTGTTCTTTCTGTTTCTTTGACATTATTGATATTGTGTGTTATAGCTTACTTAACTTTGGCAAGGATACGTATGATTAGGATCTCATCATTCTTGATCTTCAGGATTTTGTAAGCCTTGTTCGACTCTATTAGGATTGATATATCATTAATGTTTTATCGTTATTGCCGTATGCACATATCAATTGACGATGCTTGTTCATAGAAGCTTTTAATGCACAGATGAATATATAAGTACGGCATATTTTAAGTTCAAGCACCACTATTAAAGCTGTTATCTTCATCTCTCACTTTCTTTCCTGGAGTATTCAGTTACAATAGTGCATTTGCTAGTTGATTTACAAAATGTATAATTGTGGAAAGTTTTAACAAGTGTGATGTTCCACAGGTATCTGTACAGGGGTTTGTCCACAGGCGACCGGCCAACGTGCGACCAGTGCCTCAGGATACACGAGAAGTTGACAGAGAAAGCTGGTTTGGGTTGTATACTTCGGACGCTTGCAGACACCGTCAATACCGTTTGACATGGTTCAACCATTTGCTCATAGTTATTGCAGTCACCATCTTCCTAGCTTTCTCTTGATTTGTTTATTGACTTGTTCTTGTTATCCTTGTACTTTAAGACGAACATGTCCATTAGATAATACGAAGTTCTCTTTGAGATCCTGAAACCATTGGACTTTTACGTCCAGGTAGGATTTCCTTTTCAGGAATCATGATCAGTCTTTTAGATTGCATGCTCTGAAACCATTAGAACAACTTACGTTAGATAGTATGAAGTTCTTTCTGAAATCCTGAAACTATTAGACTTTTATTTCCAGGTGGGGTTTCCTTTTCAGGATAAGAGATCATGATCATCTTTTAGATTGCATACTCCTGAAACCATTAGATATCCATTAGATAATACGAAATTCTTTCTTAAATCCTGAAACCATTAGACGTTTGGGGTTTCCTTTTCGGGAATAGAGATCATCGCAGTCTTTTAGATTGCATGCTTCTGAAACCATTAGACTTTACCTACAGGTGGGGTTTTCACTTTTAAGGACAACAGATCATGGACAGTCTTTTAGGTTGCAGACTCGCTCGAGCTTTTTCTGATGTGATAGAACTGCCGACTGTTTCAGTTTAATCATCCATCAAAAGCCACTCAGTAGTACTCATCTAGCACCCTAAGGATTTGTTACAGACTGAAACATATATCGAGGTTGATGCGATTTCAAATTTAATGAGCTAGAAGGGAATCATCTTCTTTTTGTAATATTAAGCGGAAATCTCAAGGACCAAGAGATGGTTGTCTCTCAAAATCTCGACACATAAATATCCATCTTCAATCATTTTCAATTGACGAGCTAATCTATAATTTTATTTATAATTAACACAGAAAATTAATGTAAAAAAGAAGATTAATGTCGATGGTTGGAAAGATTGATCAGTTCTTCAATTTCACAAACATCACACGTACTTTGTATTCTCTTGTCCTAAAACACCATTCTCTAGTTCTTACACGCCCTTCTTCTCATGAATCTAAATCGCATCCTGACCCTGCACAAAACCACGCTTTTCCGATTTGTCTGATGTCCTAATCCAGAGTTCTTCCATATTTACTCACGACATGGGAGAAGTGAATGCAAAGGGGGGTGACGGCGGATCCAAGGGTTGGTGGACATTCGCCGCCGTTGGTGGTTTGAAGACAAGGACGAGGATGACATAGCGACACGCTCGCATGAAGGGCACATTGTTAGTGTTGTCGGAGGATTCATGTGCATGTTGTGTTGCGGAGACAGTTTCAGGGCTCTAAGTTCTTGCACCTCCTTCTGTAACCTCCTGTTCTCTTCTGTCAGCTTCTCGCAACATCTCTTCAGGTACTCACAATCCACTTCTGTCTGCTTCAGTTTTGTCCTGACAAGAGACCCATCATTCCCCAAGTGAGAAATTACAGAGAAAACTGAGGCTTTCCAAATGTCGACAACATCCCTGTTGAAGAAGGTCAATATCTTACCTTGCCCTTCTGTTCTGAAACCACACTTCCACTTGTCGGGGCCTGAGATTCAACTGCTTGGCTAACGCTAGCTTTTCCTTCTGCAACCACAACAACGAATCCCACCACTAACATAACCTTAATAAGAATCTAGTTGTGCCTGAAACGAAAATAACGAAGACGCCACTCACCGGATTGAGAGTATTGTGTTCCTTGAAGGTCTCTTCAAGAACGAAAGACTGATCCTTTGACAGCCTCAACTTCTTCCTCGATGCGGCGGCGGCGTCCTCATCGTCGCTGCCTCGAGAACTGGAGGCTCTCTCGGCTTCGTTCTCGTTGCCGATTGGTTCTCTCTCGCTTCTCTTTCCGCTTGTGCTTGAAATCGCACTGTTCGGCGAAGAAGCACCTGCTTCTTCGTCCACAGATGGTGCTCTGTTCATGTCGATTACTCGCTTAAATGGTCTCGTCTCGGAGTTCTCATCTGCATGACGTTCAACGAGTGTTAGAAGCAAAGGAGAATAAGATCCGAAAGAGACTTAGTGAACCCAATTATCATCACAGAAAGAGAGTTTTTACCAGCAGACCTAAACACGTCATTCCAGGAGCTCCTGTGATGATTGTTCTGTTGTGCTTGTGAACAACTCAAGCTCAAGCTAAGTCCCAAACCATCATCTTTCTCTCCCATCTTCCTCTGCTTCTCTCTGGCCAAAATCTCCTGAGAGTCACCAACAAATCCAATCAATTACACTCTCCTTTTCGCGCCCTGATATATTATCTCCACTGTTTGGTTTCTGAGAAAAGCAAAATGTAAAGGTGTTTTGCAGCCTTTTGCTTTTCGCAGGACGGTGAAAAGATGGGACTAGTCCTCCAAGTATAAAGATCACAGAGATAGATAGAAAGTAGAGAGAGTGATAGGTGGTTATAAATTCAATACACCTCCATAGCCATAAATACACACAACAAAGAAGATAGGTATATAGAGTTAAAACTCCATTGAAACGGAGTTTCCATAATAGTTAGGAACCTTTTTAACGAGGGTTTAGTCTTCCGTTCTGGTTTCTAATTAACTTCGCTTCAAAAGCTACTTTCTCGCGCGGTTGACTGTTGACTGGGACATTCACGTCCACTTTCCCAAAGTCCCACGCTCTATGTGTTTCACGCGCTCAATGTCAACATAACGTCCTTGACTATGTCAACATTTGGATCTACTAAATATAATTGGAATAAATACTTATCCACTGCAGTATTTAAACATAACCATATATTTAGATATGCGGTGAATAATTAGAAATTGAAGGAAAGTGTAATGCTAATGTAGAAATCAATAAACAGAAAGAGGATTACGATAAGGAACTATTTTTGCAGTGAAAATTTTACTTTCCATTAATAACCTTCACGTACTATTTTTCATCCTATTCTTAATTGATATGGCTAATAATATGTTTTTATGAAATATTTTATTTATTAAATTTATATTTTCTTATTTAATTTGATATTTTCTTATTTATAATTTTAAATTTATATAACTAATAATATATTTTTAATTATTTATATAAAAAATTAATAATTTATTAAATCAATAAGCTTTTTAGTTATTTTATCTCTTTTTAGTAATTGCATTTATTAAACATCTATTTTTAAGTTTCAGCACTTACCAACACAACAATTTTAAACATACAAGTATTTATTTTCAATAAGTACTTATCATTTCAGCAGATTGATTTTAGCAAGTTATCTACCATCACCGCTCTCCTGAACTAATCCTAATAATTTGGCATGATAGTTTTTGGCAAACAAGAATAAAGTATACAAAATACTACTAAATTAAATTAATATTTATTTTCAGTAAGCAAAATAGTCAATTTTTATTCATATTTTTACTTCTTTGATTTTATTTAATCTTTGTTATACAAAAATTCTATGATAAATTAATATTAATTAACTTTTTTATTTTATTAGTTAAAATTTCAATCTTTTAAATATTACTAATTCCACGCCTCACATGATATATGCATATGAAATATTATCGTCCACTTATTTTATTCTAATCATATATTTTTTAAACTTATTAGTATATTTACGTAAGGTTTATATAATTATATAAATAAGATTTAACAACATATAATAAAATCGTTATATTTGAAGCAGGAGATCAAATTATGACATATGAAGAGAGTGTGAGGCGCGTGGTGGCTAGTACTGGGCTGATTGGTCAAGCAAAGACTAGATTGGGGAGTTACGTGTTGAAGAGGGCAAGTTACAACGTAGAGGGGAGTATAGTACGGAGAATCATTAGGTGGGTCGCAGGGTTAAAAAAATGCACGAGTTACGTGTCAGGGGACACATGCAATAAGCATTCAATAGCCTACTGTTTCCTTCTTTCAATTTTCCAATGCCTTTCATTTATTTGTTTTTAGTAACGAGGGTAATTTAATGTCTCAATTTTCAATGCATTCATTATATATATTAAACTTATTTACGTATCTTTATATTGAAAGTGAGAAATTAAAGTTTAATTAATAAATTAAATAATTTATTAGGATCTGTTATTAAATTTTAATATGGAAATAATTTCTCCATTAATTAAAGAAATTTATAAAGATTATTTTACAAAATTATCGAAAATACTCAAATTTAATAAGAATATAAAGGTTATTTACATTATTATCTTTCAGATATATTTTATAGTAATTAATTGAATTTAAAATTAAGTAATAAAAGAGAAATAAATCAATGTCATCATCTCATCGGGTTGAAGTTCTCCTGAAATGCAGCATTTGAAAATTATATCAAATTTATTTTAATAATTTATTTAAAATAAATAATTTACGAATTATCATTATATATACTTAATTATAACAACCCTTAATTACAAGTAACGTAATATTTACGAGTCAAGGGTCACGTGGAGAGCCTCTGACCCACGAGGAAGGTGACGAGGCGTGAAATCACGTGAGGAGATGAGCCTAACCGGGGAAGAAGTCCTAGACATCACGTGCACACGTGCCACTTGCCAATACTGCCAAACGCGAAGACACGTGGCTTTAGGACTCTTCGTTCTATCAGGATTTCAAAGAACGTGTCGTCTTGTTCCCCTTTACCCGACAACGAAATTTGTCAAGGTTTTTTTTTTTTTCGTATAACCATTTTATATTAAAACTTCCATAATCTGTTGAAAAAGAATTTGGACTCACCAATGGAACTAGAATAGGCGCTGGGTTGATAATGATTTCTCGTCGGATTGATTTTTCATTCAAATACTCTGTTTCATTATTCAGTTCTAATTTTATTTTATTAACATATTTATATAGACTATATATAGAAATAAAATTTAATAGAATATGATAGAATTATTATAAATATAACAAAAGATCGGATCCCAGGTAATTTACATAAATGATAATTGCATATACGTATGCAAAAGAATAAAATTTTATTTTAATTTTCTAGAAAAAATTTTCATTTATGCATTAATAAAAAATTACAACGATGTACAGATTATATGTACATTAGACTACAAATTAAATGCTATTTAACATATTTCTTAAATTTGAACTAAAATAATTAAACCTAATACAAATAAATAACTTGTTATAATTATTTTAATTGTCAATTCAATTAGAATTTAATCTATTCATATAAATTCTAAATGTTGAATTAAATTATCGTATTAGTGATGTTTGATTAATTCATGTTCATATTATGTATAAATATAACCTGTATTCCTAATTTTTAATTGTTTGGTTATCGAGAATAAATAAGACAGATGACAAAATTGTAATGAATCTTAAATAATCCTTAGAGGGTGTGGGTATATGCGGCAATAAGTAATTGGAAATAAGAGATAAAGATATTAATTATTATCAAAATATTATCATTAAAATTATCTTTTATATTAATTTCTTTAATAATTATTTCATTTTGTTTTATTGATACTTTTATTCTTGTCGTGGAAATTATTCATAATTAATTAAAAATTAATTCGTAGTGCTTATATACCAAATGCACTTTTCATTTCTATTTCTATTCTTATTTATTTGTTCCGATTCTTTTGTTACTGATTACCCAAACGAGACCTAAAGCATAAAGCAGTGGATCAACTTAGTTTGGGTTCACATGTCTTAGATCGTCGGGTTGCATAATAGTTGTATGTCAGACTGATTGAATTCACTTGTCCAGGCCGGGTTTTCCCTAAACTAATTTCTTTCTTCTTTGTGGCGATGGTTGAATCTGTACTCAATTCACTACGCTCACCGACCTGCAACAACTCGATCAGACTCACGAGCAGAAGCAGAAAGAGGCAACTGATTAGGAGCCAGTAATGTGATCTCATAGCTCCTGAATAATTCCTCAGTTTCTCAAAAGTTTTTGGGCAGACATACAAATACCTCTCATATACTTACTCAACTCAATTGCTTCCAACATTAACACCAACGTTTAAAATCAAGCTTTGAGCGAGTTCTCAGCATCAGTCACAACATTCTCATTATCTCTAGAACTTATATCACACGCTCTTCATGTCGCTACGCAAAACAATGAAAACCTCATTCTTTAAGAACAATACGAAATCCATGATCAAGCAAAGTTAAGGAGTACAAAGAATAGAAACGACATGCGTACAGCAATTTCGTCGGCGATCTTGATGGTGGCTTTGGTCTCTTCTCGAATCTTCTGGAGACGAAACCCTACTTTGCCTTCCACTCGCTTCCTCGGAGCCGATTCGCTCCGACACTTCCGCAGAGGACGATGTCGCCGTCATGTCCTACCCTTCCTCGCGACGTCATTTTGCCTAGACGAAGTATTCGGGTGGTTGGATCATCGGCAACGAAGAAGAAAAGTGGTGATAGTAGTTGGTAGGTGCTTGAGTGTACGGAAACATTTTTGAAAATTGAAAGTCAAGGATTTTATGGGCTCAGATTGAGTCATGACAATTACTAATATGCCCCTGTTTCAGTTTATTTTTATTATTATTATTCAATTTTTATTTAAAGAAAAGGGTTCAAACGTTCAATGGTGGAGAGTGGCGATAGGTCTTTAGACTCTGCAGAAACCCTAGGAATCGCAGAGAAAGTCCACAACGTTGGAATCTCTCTGTACCATGATTTCCCGCCATTTCACATCTCTCCCGAAGCTTCCATCTCTCTCGAAAATCCCTTCCAAGTACAAATCACGAGCTGTGAAAGAGGCGCAGGAAGTGCTTACGGACTACCTTCATCTAACGAGATTAGTGCCTTTTACTTACGCCGAGAACATAAGCAAGTACTCGATTATCTCGCTTTCTAACCTCATTGCCAATTTGAACAGCGATGTTGGTTTCAAGGTATCGAATTTCCCCAAGTCGTTCCAGAAGTTCCTAAGGTACCATCCCATTAACGAATTCGAGTTCTTTTACGAAAGCATCGGAATTGATTACAATGAGGTTCATGGGTTTTTGCCCAAAAATAAGTTTTTCTTTTCGGAAGATGTGGCTCCTTTGAATGCTTCTTATACGCTTTCTGCTTTTGGTTTTCCATGGAACAAGTTGGGCAATTTGTGTAGAGAGGAAACTTCTGTTTTTGGAGAGGGTTCGAAGGAGTTAACGTCTAGACTTTCTGGTTTTTTGATTTATGGATTTTCTAAGGTTCAAGTGATTGGTATTTGTCTGACTTTTCCTTATTTGTTGAGTGGTAAATTTGATGGGGAAAATGAGGCTCTGCTCGATGATTTGAGAGTTCTGCTTTTAGATTTTAATTTACGGAATTATGTTGAGGAAAATGTTGATGCTTGGTTTGAGACTTGTAGAAAGATTCGGGTTTTTTATGATTTGGGTTGTGAGAAGGGAAAAATGGGAGAGTTAATGGGAAGAAACAAGAGAATTTTTGTTGATTACTCCATAGAAGATGTTGTCCAAAAAGCAAACTTTTTTTGTAGGTTTGATGTTTCAAAGGAGGATGCTTGTCTATTACTGTTACAGAGACCTGAGATATTCAATTTTGATTTGGACAAGAAGGTGATATCAGTTCAAGGTTTACTAAGACATTTTGGATTGAGTGATGAAGAGTTGGAATCTGTTGCTCAAAAGTATTCCTATATAATGGGAAGAAATAAAATGGCGAATTTACCACATGTGATGAGAGCTTTGGACCTACACTTGTGGTTTTTCAATGAAATCAAGAAAGGAAACCATCCACTGTTAGCGAGTTATTCTATGAGTAATTGTAATGATGACATCGACAAAGAGTATAGAGCTTACTTAGAAATAATCCGAGCATCTAGAACTGCTGTCCATACGAGGAATAAGCTTGACTTTGTGCATGGAATAGGATTTGCAGAGAATGCTTTATGTGTGAAGATCTTTGTTCACTTGCATGGCACTAGCAAGGAATTGCAGGAACGATTCGATTGTCTTCTCGATGCTGGGATTAGTTTCTCAAACATCTGTAGTATGATCAATAGAGCACCAAAAATCATGAATCAAAGCCCAGAAATGATAGTTGACAAGGTGAACTACCTGTGCCGTGAGATGGGTGGCTCTTTGCATGATCTTGTTGCTTTTCCTGCATTTTTGTGTTTTGACTTAGAAAAACGCATTAAACCTCGACATAGATTCCAAAAGCTGGTTATGGAAAAGGGTTTGTGTACACTTAAGTACTCCGTTGCAAGCATTGTTGCAACCAGTGAAAAATGCTTCCTAGCTCGCGCATATGGAATGTGTCCAGCTGCTCTTAAACATTATTTTGAGTGTTTGTTGCCAAGAAACCTAGCTAATAATGAAGTATCATAGATTTGCAGTTGGTGTAGTGTCTCTGGTAGGTTGTTACATGCTAGAGATTTTGATTGGTAATCCAGCTCCAAAAGTGGCTTATACTACTCTTTCACAGGATTATTCATCCCAAATGTAAATTTTTCCCCCGAATTGATTCCGAAAGCATGCTATTCAGTTGTGCTGATCATGGTATCAGGCCTCATATTCGGTACTAGATTGATTTTATTCATTGAGGTGCTTCTACGGCATTTACATTCTCCACAAATCTTTACTCGGCCTTGGTGATTCTGTATTGGTTATGAACATCGTAGTTTTTACTCTGGAGTGAGGACACTGCTCCTATGATCTCTGGTGGTATATATCACTGTTCAGACTGATAACGTAGTCTAAAAGTTTCAGATGTACCTAATGGCTGATTGTCAGTATTTAAGAGGTTTGATTCATCTGGTTATAAGGATTCTGAAATTTGGCCGGCTTGTCAAATTCAGCCGACATGGTTTGGAGCAGATAACATACCTTGTTCTTGAACGCCAGCATGAGCGTGTTAAGAAGGTCTACAAACATACGGTTCCTGACTTGCCTCACTCCCTGATCCTTGTTTCTTGGTGAAATTTGCAGTCAGGCATTGTCAGTTGATGAATGAGAATATTTATTGTTCATTTTTCCAGATCATTAGACTAACAGAATGCATTCATGGATGTGGGAAGTTGAAGCAGGGGTGCCTGAAATCAAGAAGAGCACTTCAGATCACCTTCTCTCCAACTTCCGATTTTTGTTTCCCTTCACTGCTGCTCAGTGGTCACTTTGAAACAAAAGCCAGAGATGAACCAAAGTTGAGGAAATTAACTTGAAAAGAAACAGAGGATAGAAGCCAGAGGAGGCTGTTTACTGTACAGCTATACTTATCCACGTTGCAGTTAGAGATGGGAAAATCTGTCCGGCAGGGCCTGCCCTTGTTGAGCCGGCTCGGACAAAATAATGTCGTTTTGTTCTAATCCGAACCCAATTTAGCCAGACTCGAAAAATTAAAGGTCAGACTGGCTCGAGCTATAGCTATCTGTAATTACAGTGATGAACAACTCAGTCATTAACTTTGTAGCGTATTTACAAGATTTGGTAGTCAGCAAAGAAACTTACATGTATATGAGAGTAGTGTCCATCTTTGTATGTTCTCAAAGTAAATAGATCTTCAATGAATGATATTTAGGAATAATAATTTAGTTTAGACTTAATTAATTAAATTTTGACTAAATATTTTATGGTAGTATTAATGATAAATTTTTATTAATTTTTTATTTTTAAAAAATATTATTTTGTCCACAAATAAATTTGAATATTTAAAAATAATTGTAAAATTTAAAATTTTAAAAAGTATATAAGTATGTTTTTTAATCAAGGATTTTGGTTTTTAAAAGTTATAATTATATTTAATGGTCAATTAATAATAATAATTTTTATTTTTTTATGCTATAATTTTATTAAACAAAAAAGTGAATTAATTGTATTTAAGTTTTTCATACTTGTCACCAGGGCAGAAACGTGTGTCAGAAGTCTATTGCAAGCCAAGTCATCGTTGACTTTTGGAAACATAGTTTGTAAATATAAAAAACACAGAGGGGCAATATGGACCAGAGAAAGTGAAAAGTGAAGACTTTCTTTAGTTACCTTCCTAAAGAAAAAAGAGCATCACCTGTGTCTAACTGCTTTCTTCTCCTCTCAATTCTCGAGTCTCCTATGGTGTTTCCTTCTGTTTCAGAAACCCAGAGGCAATCAAATCCTAGTACTGATCACTTGGCAATGAATCCTCCGACCACCGTGAAACCTCCTCATCAGCCACTCCATAATTTCACCTTGCAAGGTCTCAAATGGTCCAAGAACAACTCCGGCAACCACCACCGCGTTCGTAAGCACTTAGGCGAGTCTTCCCACCAGTCTCCTGCTAGGGAATTGGGTGTTGATCAGAAGAATGAGGGATTGGAGATGAAATCTGTCGATGGGCAGGTTGACAAGAAGTCGAAGCTGTTCATTTGGTTTGGTGCGAAGGGGAACGGTGATGGTGGAGCAGCTTCTGATGAAAATAAGACTTGGAATGTGGAAGGTTCGGGAGCAGCGGAGCATAAGGTGTGGAATCTGAGGCCTAGAGGGTTGGTTACTAAGAAGAAGTCTAGCGCTGATGCGAATGCGAGTAGAGGTGCGAGGAGGAGCGCCAAGAAGAGAGTTAGTCGTGGTGGAGGAGCAGAGATGAATGTTAGGGTTGAGAGAAATGATGGGTCTGAGTTGGGTGGTGATGGTGCGAAGGCGTCTGAGAATAAAAACGAGAAGGGAAAAGGGAAAATGAAGAGAGTGTACTTCTCGATTTCGCTTACCAAACAGGAGATTGCTGAGGATATCTATTCTTTGACTGGTTCAAAGCCCTCCAGGAAACCCAAGAAGAGGATTAAGCTTGTGCAGAAGCAGCTTGATGTAAGACCCAAAGTTCCAAACTTTTTATTTATGAGTTCGTAGAGGTTGGGTCTTTTGCACTGGTGGCTGATGAATTGACTGTCTTTATGGTATTTTTGCAGTGTTTATTTCCTGGGATGTGGTTATCTTCAGCCACTTCTGATACATACAAGGTTCACGAGTCTCATCATAAGGAAAGAAAAGGTTTGATTTTAGTATATCGAACTTTTATTGCCACATTTAGTTGCTAATTAGATCAATGACGGTTTTTGGGAGTACTTGAATTCCAAGTGAATTGCATTTTGGACATACTTCTGATATTTACACTTGCATTTTGTGTACTTAATTATGGGCTGATCTCGTTTTGTGCTTATTGCCAGGTTTAAGGATATAACATTGCTATTTCGTAGTGTTAACAGCTATCTGGAGTGATTTGGGAGCCTGGATGTGGATGCCTGGGGAGCTTGACATCAACTGATTGTTAAGTCATGAATCTGCAGGATGAAAGGGTAAAAATGAAATTTGTTTTAATTCCTTCTTTGTTTTCAGCAAGGACCTTGATCAAACTGTGGAACGTTTAATGTTAGTCCCTGTTTTATGTGTAGCTGCAAATGTAAATTGGAAAACTGTCTGTTTAATAAGTAGATGTTTTAATAACTTGAATGCTTTTCTGTCGGCAAGAGCTTCCCTAGAATTTTGGGTTATGCTTACTGATTCATTGCTTTACAATGGCCTAACAGTGTCTTTGGATTTAAATAGTTTGCATAACAATGTTGTAATATATATTGTTATATCTGCACTGGTTATTTTTTCAAAGCTGTAGGTATTACAGCTGCAGCAAGCAAATTACATTTTTCTGCTCCTAATCAATTTGAGGAAAATGCAATTTGTATCATGAGTCAAGTACTCCAGTCTTCTTTGCTTGTATTATTTGAAGAGTGAAGGAAGCGTGCGTGTCATTGTTGCTTCCTAAATATATCTTTGTATTTATGCTTAGTTATCTGCATGGCACATTCACACCTTTCTCGTTTTTTAAAGTGGACATGGCATCATGTCTTAATGGTAAGGCAGGTGCCTGAAGTACATTTGTCATCTGCAGACATTTAGGCTTCGTTAGTGAGCATGGCCTACTTGTCAGGCCCAAAAGGCTGTAAAATTTGCTGGAATCCATGCAGATAATGAATGTTCCCTTGGTTGCATTCAAATTTTACATTGTGATTATTTCCCTCTCTAAATTGACATTTATTAGGATCAAGCAAGGTTAGTTTAGGTTTGTTGTCCTGGTGTTCTGTTACTTGAAGAACAAATGAACTGTCTTTATTTGTTGTTGGTTGACAACTGCACGGGCTTCTCGTTTTCAAAATTGATTGTTTTGCTGAGCTTTTGTTGCATGCTATTTCATGATAGATTGTTACTCATCAGCTTAAGAGACTGAAATATCTTCCTGAAGCCAGATAATTTATGTATAGTCATAATTGGCTTGCGTGTTCTATATTTCAGTTATTTGATTTCCTTCTTTTGCTGAGTTTGCATTTAATGGAGCCAATTGAAGATTTTCATCCCCTTTACTAGCTGGAAATTTTCATGGCTAGTGGGATGTCTTCCTGTTACAGTATTTGGGATATCAATTATCTAATGCATGATTGTTGGAGAACTGCATAAATCTATAGTTAGTTAATGACATAAGTCATGCACATTTAGTTTGCATGAATCTCTAGGCAGTTCACTGCAAGAATCATTAATGTGAAGAGTTCCACTTCTATAGAGTTGGCTTTTTATTGTGAGCTAACCTCTTTACTATGACAATTCAAGTTATTAAGAAAGATTTATGCCTCACCTTCAACACATCTAATGATGTAATCCAGGTAGAAACATTGTTCAAATTTGCTACTGATCAGTTACTTGTATGGTAAAAGTGTGATTCTAGTAAAAGCAACTTGTAAGCAACCAAATGAATTTCTAGGCATCTATTGATCTTACCTTTACCATTTTTTATACGTGCAACTTGTAGAAAAATGTCAAGAAGTACTTTTAACATTAAACTTGCTAAGAACAAAAAATTTTGATATAAGCTGCCGTCATTTAATATAAGTATACAATTTAGCTTCAGAGCCTTTTCTTCTTCTCACACTGGTCGATGAAATATATCAACTCTTATTTGAAATGGAATTGGCAGAATAAAATAAAGTTTTGTGGACCCCATTGTTGTTGACTGGCTAGGTTCTGTTGACACTTGTATGTCCATTTCGTTACCTCACTGGCAGAATTATATGTATACAATGGAGTTTGTTATATTCTTTAATTTGGGTCATGGAAGTGGCATTATCCAGCATCCCTATCCTTTTATTTTAGATATGTAGGAATGTGTTGGCATGAACAAGCTCGTTGTAATCGAAAGTAGAAAGGAAACCATATTCCAAAACTATGTTGACTAAAATAGCATTCCTACTGTTTTCCTGCCTCTCTTTCCTTATATCCCAGACATTTGATGATGTTTTGTCATCAGCAAGCTTGTTTTTATTGAAAATGCAAGAGGTAACATGTGTTCCAAAGTTATGTTGGCTAAATCACAATTTGGAGTGTAGTGTTGAAGTCATAGATGATTGTGAAATGAGTATTGAATTGATTCAGGTACAGAGCAATAATCATAGGTAAGCACTCGCCAATGTCATGCCCTTTTAAATTGTTTATGGTAGCTAATTCTTCCAGACGACAAATATTTGACCAACTTTCGACAAGTTGATTACTGGACAGGAAATGACAGAAATACAGTAATTTGACAGATAATGAGTGAAAAATACCTGTTGCAGGCTCCTCCTTATAAGTTTTGGGTTTACATAATGAGACTTCCCTAAAACAGTTGGTGAAATGATCGCTACCATTTGTAGTATGAAGTTACTGTTTGTTGGCATGTGTAAGTTAGTGATTTCTCAGAAACAACCAAATTCTTTATATTTCAAGTGTGTCAGCATGTCATTTTTGAGCAGGAACAACAAAACAATAAACTGGAGTATTGGAGCCTAGTGCTTATCTTTTATTAAGCCTAGATTAGTGATATATCTGATATTCACCTCATAACGTGATTGATTAGTTAATTAAGGTATTTACTTTTATTCACATCCTGGTATGCATTTTTGGTACTGATGATTGGATTACTTACATGCTAAGCAGGATAAGTAGCTCTATGTTTCTTTTTTCGTTTGTTTTTCCACTGTGGCTGCTTGGGGGTGGGCTTGTTGAGAATAATGTCATTGCTTACTGTGTTGTGAGCTTCATTTTGGTTTTTGTTGTTAAGGTAGGTATTTACGGTAATCTGTTAGGCATATAATTCTGTTGGTGGAGGAAATTCAGTTTATGATAATCCTTTTTACTTTGTTAGAGAAGAGAGGAATTTGAAAGTGATTATTGTTGTATTGTCGCACAGAGCTCTGGGCCAGCAATGCCACTAAGAGGAAAGAAGCTGCTTTAGCTCGTTCTGTCATGTGAAGTGCATTTGCTTCCTGCACTGAAGGGATATATTCAGGGTTGTTGCTCAGGTCGGAACTGATTGAAAATTCATGGAGCCTGTACTTCTTGTTGCAGAAAGTATTACGTATCTGAATTTCTGCGGCGCATTCAATTCTCAGACTTGCCCTTTGTGAAGATTTGGATCCTGACATGAATGCGGATAATACAAGGATCTGAGGACTGTCTGACCCTTTCTTCAACAAGAGAACTGAAGTTTGAGAAACTGCCAAGATTGATTTTTTGGTTCAACTGCTGCAAATCCTCTCCCGGCCAGAATGACTCCGAAAAAGGTGATAACTGATTAACGCCAAATTAATACGAATGCCGTGGAAACAGACTGCAAGTTTTCTTGTATAGCATTCCCTATTTTACTGGAAAATATAAGCTCAACCATACTCCAGCCTTTGCAAGTGTGATTCATTACCTTTTGCCTTGACACATTTTCATTAAGAATGAAAGATCTTATCTGGTTTGTACCTTACAGTTGAGAAATGAGAAAAATACTAACTTTTGCCCTCTTCTTTGGATTCGTTGGATGATTTTAAGAATATGTAGATAGAAAAATTTGAACAAATCTCAGTTTGATTGGATTCCAGCTCGAGTCAGAATCTGAATAAAGCTACGGCTGCAGGAGTGTTCGATCCAAAATGTCTTATATAAAAGTAAAAACATCACAAATTTGCACCTTTAAAAACCTGATTCAAGCATGGTTAGGATGAGTTTTAGTTGGACTCTGACTGAGATCTAAAACTAAATCTAATGATTTTCAGTTCGCTTAAATTTTATCTCGAACCTGTAAACTTTTTTTTATTGGAAATTTCCTAATGGGCTTTAGCATATCTGAGTAATAAAATATTTTGAAAAACCAATAAAATGTTTTCAATACACAAAAGCTTGGTTAAGCCCATTAGAAACATGGACGATTGAACAGAATTCGACGGCGACGCTCAAAACCCACAAAGAAAAATTGGGCGAAATGGAGGACGGGAGTAGAAGAGGCGGCGACGGCGGGGGAGGAAATATAAAGTCGTGGTGGTGGTGGGTGGTGGCAAGTGGAGCGCAGTTAGGGACGGGCATTGCATCGTGGAGGAGGGGCTTCGTGGGCGACTCTCGTCTGATGCCTATTAAAGCACTTGGTATTGCCTCTCTCTTTGTCGGCTCCGGCGCCACCGCCACTTTCGCCGCCCTTCAAGCCTCCGACATCCGCAAGGTTAGCGACAATTGCTTACTTTATTAACCACTTCATTTGTTTCTTGATCGATCAAATTTGAAGAAAAAAGAAGAAGCGTAAAGATGGGTAATTTCTTTTACTGTGTATTGCAGGTAGAGGATTTCATTGAAATTGGGGCTAATATCAGGGATTGGATTGAGATTTCTACTAGGGCACGCAAAGAGTAACTGAAATTACTGTAGTTCCATTGTTGTATAGTCTTTGTTTGATCAACCACTGTGATCTTCATGTACTTTTCAGACATGGGAAATTTCACAAACAGGCGTAATAAGTAGAGACCTAAACCCTCTTTAGCCAATTGAAAGCTATGGAAATGTCAAATTCACCTGCTGCTGTTTCACAGTAGGTATTATTCAGCTAACTGGTACAATTCTGTTCTGTTTATAGTTTCTTCCTTCTTCCAAAGTTTAAGCTCATTCTAGGAAAGATATGAATACACCAAGATTTGATTGAAGTAGCACTAAATAGGGAGCGGTTGAATGCACCATATTGTACTCAGTTTGGAATTCGGTCGATCGTAAATGACCGATTACTCAAAATAAGCACTGTAAAAACAATTGGTTCCTAAGGATCGTCGTTGTATGATCATTCATCAATGGATGCAACTTCTCATATCAGATAAAACTCCAGAAGTTGTGAGAACATAAACAAAAATTTCAGTGTCAAGCATGTCAAAATTGGATCTCCTGGGGAGGACTTGTGCAAAGAAACTCCAGAAATTTTGGGCTCTGAAGAAACTGGAGAACCCAATCAACCCCATCTATTGAAAACAGGCTCTTGAAGCTTTTGGGTTGGGTTAAGCAGACCCAAATGTAATACACAACAGTGTCCAGAGTCTATTTGATGAAATGTCACCCTGAAACGAATAGATATGAATGTAATTTCACAGAATTTTGAATTGGAGAAAAGATTGGGGGGGAATGTGGGTGTATAGTGGACGGTAGTGGGAGTAACTGCCATAACCGTCACTACCAAAATGAATAAACATTCTGAAATAACAATGTGGTGATTCAGAATGGAATTTGTTCGTGTCTATTTTCATGGAAGTGAGAAGAGAAGAGATAAGAAAAGGGCCATGGAAAGCAGAGGAAGATGAAGTGTTAATAAACCATGTGAAGAAATATGGACCTCGTGAATGGAGTTCCATTCGATCCAAAGGTCTTTTGCAGCGAACTGGAAAATCTTGTCGTCTTCGTTGGGTGAATAAGCTTAGACCCAACTTGAAGAAGTAAATGAATCATAATAAATAATCTATCAAATTCAAAACACCCTTTTGGCTCTTCTTATCATTGACGTGAATGTGATGAACAATTTCTTGGTTTTCGTGTTTTTGGTGTAGCGGGTGCAAATTCTCGGCGGAGGAAGAGAGACTGGTGATAGAGTTGCAGGGACAATTCGGCAACAAGTGGGCAAAAATAGCCACCTACTTGCCTGGTCGAACTGATAACGATGTTAAGAATTTTTGGAGTAGCAGACAAAAGAGACTCGCTAGGGTTCTGAAGACACCAAAATCTTCTTCTGAGATCATTGAAAACCAAGTTCAGGTAAACCAATCCAATCCCACTTTTGTGTGATGTTCTTTCATGATGTTAAGTCTCATCACAAGTAGATGTTGTTTCATTCATTTGAATGGTGTCCATACTTTTGTGTGAAGCCATCAGTTTTCAATTCTTCAATGGAGGAAGGGTTGTTGAAGACGCATTCATGTTCTTCCTCTTCCTACATTGCCAATCCCGGGATGGTTCCTTTTCTGGATTTGGTGCAAGAAGAGCCATACCTGCAAATTCCATTGCCTCAATTAGTACAACCTCAACAAGAACTCACATTCTCACCAGCAGATCAGGAGCTATTGGCGAGAATCGATGATCCTTTCCTGTTGGATGATTTTGGAGCAGTGGATCCTGCAGAACCAGGAGATAGATCACAACTTTCGTTGGGGCAATCAATGTTTGATCCATCAGGAAGTTTTACAAAAGATGTGAAGAATCAGATGAGTTCAGACACATTCTTTGACGACTTTCCTGCTGATATGTTCGATCATATTGATTCATTGCCAGGCCCTTCAGGTTGGTGATTCATCAGATGAAACACAGAATTTCTGTTAAAATACAGGATATGAGAACATGATCACTAGTTTCCATTTTGGCATATCTATTCTGAAACTTCATAAGATTATCTTAACTATGCTAGTGAAGAAATGATAATTTGCAATGCCTTTTGCTTCTTTCTAATTTATCAAGTATTGAGAATGCTTTATCAAATATATTTTTTCACTCTAATTTTTTAACTTTCATTATATCAATAAAGCAAGTTATACCTTCGACCTTCAAACATATTAGATATTAGTCTATTATATTTTGTGAAGGTTGTTGATGTGTGGTAAGTGCTAGTATATAGATAATTCCAATTTTGATATTAGTAGCTTTAATTTATTTTCTTTTCGTTGTTTTAGATGTATTTAGTGTATCTCCATTTGGTTGGGATGATATTGTTTACTATTTTAATGTGTTGATAATTAATTTTTTTTTGTTATAACCATAAATTGAAAAAGATTATATAACATTCAATGATCAAAACATTTATTTGATTTTATATTTTGACTAATTACTATTTTAAAGAAAAAATAGTTAACATGTTAGTATTTCACCTATTTTAAAAATGGTTAATTATAAAAATAATCCCATGCTTTATTTGATTTTACAATACTTGTCCATACTTTAAATAGTAATGTTAAAATGTGTCAACTTCCACTTTGCCGAAGATAAGTTATTTATTAAATTGGACGGAGTCGCAGAAATATTTATAATTTGCTAAGCTTTTTTGAATCCAATAGTGGATGTTATGCCAATAATCCTTTTGCTCTTTTTTCTATTAGCCTTTGTTTGGCAAACTGCTGGTGGGTAAAATCAAATTTTAATAAAGGCCCCTTTTTGAATGAAAAAAATCGGATATTAGATGTATCCATTTTTGGTTCAAATTCGTTATTATTAGGAGTAAGAAAGATAAGATGAATTTTGTTTATCCAATGATTATATAACTTGTCAGAGGAGATTTTTCCTGTTTTGAATAGACTTTTTTTAATCATTTTCAAAAAAGTTGATAAATTGGATGCATATATATTTTTCCCCAATAACCAAATACTTTTATCTGTAAATATTGCATATCTGATTCCATCCATAAATCTATTTTTTTTCCTTATGAGTTATAGTCTCAATAAGAATGTTAGTTCTTGGTTAGAGTCTTACTCACGGCAACCCGGTGGAATTGGGCCATGTGGGTTTTCCATAATAATTACGACCGATTTCTTTAGCCAATTTAGCTTTTAATACAAGAATTTATTAAATTGGATGGAGTCACATAAATAATATTTATAGTGTAAGAAATTTATTATTTAAAAATATTACTATATTTTTAATTTATTAAATTATATTTTTTGCAGCCAAATAACAACGAATCTTATATGGCTCACCATGTTATTCAGTTTAATAAAAAACTAATTTTGTTACAAATTAAAATTCGGAACATTTTACTATCATTTTTAAAAATTCAAGCTATTAACTAAAAATTGAATAAAGTTAGTGTTACCCTTATTATATATACATAATTACAGTTTAAACAATGCCTATAAATAATTTAAAATTTAACTTGTTTTATTAATCAGACAGATAATTATAATTTCTAAAAGAT
>JAOSBN010000004.1:1073174-1083677 GCA_027563595.1 Erythroxylum suave
TAAAGTAAACTTTAATATTGATTAAGTAAAGTTAACGTTAACTTATTAACTATAAATAATTTTAAAGTATTTAGGTAGTAAAGTAAACTTTAATATTGATTAAGTAAAGTTAACGTTAACTTATTAACTATAAATAATTTTAAAGTATTTAGGTATATTTTTACCTTTTAACTTTTTTTATTTCATTAACACATATATCTAAGGTACTTTAACTCAAAAATTGGTAGCAAAAAATTTTCATAATTCTGGTTTTTGAGTTCTAAGTATAATTTAAAGGTAAAATTTCTAATTTTTTAAATATATTTTTAGCTTATTAAATATTTGAATATGTTGTAATTAATTTGTAATTTGTCATTAACGTGGACATTATATTAGCATTTTAAATCAAAAAATTAATATTAAATGATATTGTATTTATTTGTGTTTCTCCTTTTTATTTTTAGATTACTTATTATTTATAAAAATAATTAAATATTAATAAATAATTTAATTTTTGTAATTATAATTTTCATTATACTTTGCCACAAGTAATGTAATAATTGTTGTATTAGTGTTCTTGCAGAGTTTACATAAGTGTAGTGATAATATGACTAAATCAAATAATTTAAGTTACTCAATTCAAAGACTACATAAATCGTTTCCTTTATTATAAAAATACGTATGATTCTATTAAACATGTTGTAATAATAAAATAACAATAATAATAATAATATTCAATCATGTCCATAGCTTATAGAATAGGATAATATATGACTTGGGAAATTTAGAATATTATTTACTATATTTTTTTCTAAATATGTTAATTTCTTGTACTTTTAGAAATTAGTGTTTCTCTATTTAATTGAGTATATAAACTTATAAATTAAGTCATTTATATTTCATACAAACATGTAAACTTTAAATTTATATATTTGTATATTGTTAATTTATTGAACCTTTTTCTTTATTTCACTCGAAGCCTATAAAACACAAGAACTGCGCTGCACATTTCAAGAGACTACCTTGCTCAAAAATATGAGCAGTATTTCAACTTCAACAACTATTGAATTCTCAAAGATAAACCCCGACCTGTCCCGAAGAACAAATCCCACTTCCCCAACGTTTCGCCAGCCGTACGTTTCCAATCCAACAGCAGAAAACAAGTTGGAGTCTACAAAAGAAAATTTACATTAACTAAAAGAGTTTCTGTACGAACTTAAATTCTATAATTATATTCTCATATATTCCATGTAATAAAATTTAAACAAACCAGCAAATTGAATAATTAGAATATTAAATTAATTATATAGAAATTATCACTATTTTATATTTTTAAGGGTAAAAGACAACCTCCCTTATAATTTATGAAATTTTACAAAAATCTTCTTATCTTTAAAATTCTACATAAAAGTCTTCTAATTTTCAATTTTCTATTAATAATTCTTCTCTTAAATTTCGTTTAAAAAATAATAGATAAGTAAAAGAAATTTGAATATCATAGATATATGTAAATTAATTAAATATCACTAATATGATAATTCAACTAAATTTTTAAATCATGAATCAAATAAATTTGACTTACATTAATAATTTAAGATAATTATAGCAATTATTAATTTTCTTCAAACATTTGATTAGTCAAATTTTTTTTAGAAAATTGAAAACCCAAAAAAATTCAAGAGATTTTACCTCTTTTTTTCAGTGGATGCCAATATCCTCTCTGGTTTGGTAGACGCAGCTCAAAATCTGCCCATATTCGTTCCTTAGAACCAAGTTTATCAATTAGGTCTAGATAAATAGACAAATATTTTTTATTTTCAGGACCGTAAGCTTCAAGTTCAACCCGCAATCTCCTGAAGACATTTCCCAGTTATTCATAATTGTAAAACTAAATGATTATAAACAAAGAACTTGACCTTCAAATTCATTAAAAAAGAGTTAAAGAGGCGAACCATTTATAATTTTGTAAGGTAAATTCTTCTGAGAAAACTTGTCCGACCAATTCCGAGAATCTTGGGATTTTCCATCTCAAAGCACCATTACTAGGATTCTTAGCTGTATGAATTAACTCATACACAGTAGGCGGCTTGATGACAAAAACTTCAGCTCCAAAAATGCAGGAGTCATCAACGAGGTAACCATTTCTGCAATCTTTAAAATCTTCGAGGGATAGTAACTTATTGAAGCCGGACACAGTTTTCAGCTCATGAAATCGCTTAACACCCAAATCTATGAAGATGTTTTTAACAGAAATCTAGCTTGTGAGTGCAGAAAAGCAGAATTCACAGATATATAGAAGAAACATGGAAATCTAAAATGTATATGTAATGCTAGAATATAAACACTGAAAAGCAATACCTTGGAAAACCAAATAGTTGTTGTTTTTGTGATCAAAAACTAAAAATTTAAAATCCACGTAAACCTCCCATTGCTTGGGAAAAGAATCTGTATCTTGTATAGCCAAATGAGGAGAAATATAGCCCTTCCAATCGAAACATTTCGAGTTTCCTTTTGGGTACAGCAATAATCTCCTGCAATATAAGTTTTCAAAAGCTTCCCAACTTTGAATTTTGAAGAAGTAAAATATATAGGCATGAGAGAAGGAGAGGACAAACCACTTGTAACCTCCAGCTTCGAAAGGACAGGATTCATATTTCTCCTGACGCTCAGCTAAAAGGGAGAATCGTTTGATCCTGATAGAGTAATGCCGAGGATGAATATCTCTGGTTGATTTCTTGATTCCAGTGTCAGGGATGGGAGCAGGGCTTGCCATTGCTTGAAGAGTGCTTGTTGGTGGCTTCGGATATGCCAAGTTGATGAAAAGGAGAAGTGAAATCTCAATTTATATTGGAAAACACAGGAAACGTTTCGATGCGTAATGGACACAAAAGGCACAGCCCCATAATCATCCAATAACTTAGCATCTTTAATTTATTAAGTAGAGTCGATAGAGAAAGGGATAACTTGCAAAGCAAAAAAGAATATCAATTTTTTTAAATTTCGGACCAAAAGTAAATCCTTAATAAGTTGTTATATTGATCCAATATACTACAGTTCTGACTACTCAACGACGACATGCATTAGGCAGATTGGGCATTATGAGCATACAACGAACCATTATGTTTTTTTTTTGAAATTTTAAAGGTAATATATTTATCAAACTTGGAAATCTATATACACTCCTATTACAAGGAGAAAAAACCGACAGAACAATAACATATTATATTACTAAGAGCATTATAGCCAAAATCACATTACACCCTCTGAGTTCTAGACGAAGAGTATCAGTTTTTCTTTTGGCCATGAACACTTCTCTTATCAAATTAACAATTGTAGTAGAAGCTCATGACTAGGTTGCTCAACCTCCCGATAAATGTGTCGGTTCCTTTTCCTCCATATAAAATAAATCACCATTTGAAAAGATGTGCGAAAGATGAGACTATCTTTTTGCCCAGGCTTAGATAAACGAATAGCCTCATGTAACACCTCTATCCATTGATATGAAAGAGGCTGAATCTCTAACAATTGCAAGATCCTATTCCATACCACTTTAGTATAAGAGCAAGCAAAAAAAAAGTGATCGTAACTTTCATTTTCCCGTTTACACAATACACATATGGGATCATAATGGCTTAGTGCTCAACCTGTTTTTAATGGCAAGCCACAAGAAAATAGCAGATTTAGGGCTGTGTTGTGGAGTCCCTGTTCAATTTTCTTACGTATAATGTCATATGATGTACAATATTCTTCAAAGAATCTTCGATGACAAGGATCCATTCCTAGGCTTCACACTGTAAATAGGCTCATGCATGGTAGAAGGCGTGAAGACAAAAACCTCAGCCCCAAGAATGCAGGTATCATCAACAAGGTAACCATTGCGGTCATTAATAGAAGTTTGGATACCGCACTCAGTTTTCTGCTCATGATATCGCCCAACTGACCCATCTTTAAATAAAATTGTGGCTCTTCAATATAAGAAATAAAAAAAAATTGGTTAAAAAACATTGAATACCAACAAAAGACAGGGATAAGCAATACCTTGGAACATTGCATAGTTGCTGTGAATGTGATCAAAAGCAAAGAATTTAATCTCAACACAAACCTCCCGTGGTTTAAGAGAATCTGTCTCTTGAATAGCCAAGTAAAGTAAAATACAATGTTCTTTCACAAGCTCAAACGACTTGGAGTCACCTTTAGGGTACAGCCTTAATCTGCTGCATTTTTAATGCAATTGCTTCTTTTAATTTTTGACCAAGTAAAAGTTACGGTAAACATGAAGAAGACAAAGGCAAAACCATCTGTAGCCTCCAATTTGGAATGTAGAGGATTCTTATTTCTCCTGTGAATCCTCTAGTAAGGAGAATTGTTGGATCCTGACAGATTAATGTTGGTTGGGAGTAGGATCCCCAATTGATATCTCGTACTTACTGTTCGATGGACATGACTTGGCATTGCTTGAAGAGCGTTTGTTGGTATCTAGAATGTATTACGCCAAGTTAACAAAAAAGAAGTGAAATCTGAGTTTATATTGATAAAAACAAACTCAAGAAAACAAAAACGTTTTGAGTGGAAACGTTTCAATACATGGAAAACACAGAAGGCAGCACAACTCACTGCCACCTTCCACGAAACCCTAAAATCATCATACAAATTCTTGGACTGAGAAAACTATTCTTCTTTAGAGTGAAAATTAGATGGAAATCCATGTGTTCTTGATAAGGTATGAACTTATTACGAGGAGTCTTTGTGTTTTGAGTCAGAAAATCGAGAACTCGCAAAGCAAAATTTAAATGCTCGTAACCAACTGAATGCTTACTATTATTATTTCTTGTTAGAGCGTAATTGTAACCTAATGTTCATAATCTCTTCAATTGAAAGAGCTTAGGAAAGGCATCAATTCCCTAAACTGAAATAAAGAAAGATCCTGAGACTTAGCTTAATTTAACGCTTGCAAGTGTTGAAATATAAGTGAGACTTTATTCCACATCGAAAGAATATATGGCCTTGAGCATGAATATAAGCCTAATGAGTTACTCCTCATAGTACCAATTAGTTTTAGGATGGAACCTCATTTGAGCTTGTATGTGCTCAGTTTATTTAGGCTCAATCATATAAAAATTTAACATAGTATCAGAGCAGGTTGTTCTTGGGTTACTCGTCACCACCTCGTCACGACAGACTTTGGCATATGTTAGGCCGTAAATTAGCCCACACGTGAGGGGAACGTATTGAAATATAAGTGAAACTTTGTCCCACATTGAAAGAATATATGGCCTTGAGCATGCATATAAACCTAATGAGTTACTCCTCCAAGTACCAATTGGTTTTAGGATAGAACCTCATTTGAGCTTGTATGTGCTCAGTTTATTTAGGCTCATTCATATAAAAATTTAACAGCAAGATTAGAATATGTATTTACTTTTGCTAAAGAACATTAAAAAGAAGTAAACCAAATATGCTTCTACTTATAGTTATTTAGAAATCAAGACATGAAAGTATCAATTCGATATAATTTAATGAAGTTATAAGTAAAACGAAAAAGATATATCTCCATTAATATATGACCAATATATCTGCCAACTAATCCATGTAGAGTAAAATACCTAACCCAATACATGTAGATGATTAGTTGACAAAATTCAAAAAATTTAGCAGAATTTGTTATTCTAAAGATAATGATATGATTTCATTAATATGTTGGGATGGCTGAATAATGAAATGTTGCATAAGGACTATTATAATTCCTCTTCCAAATTATAATTCCTCTTCGGAAGAAGACAAGTTGGATACTGCAAAACACCGTTTTTTTTAAAAACCAAAAACTTGTAGTATTGGATTATACAATTAACTTTTTACTTAACATAACAACTTAAATCATTTAGATGAAATAAAATATATTTAGTATACATAAAGTATGTTCATTTGTGATATCACAAGTTGATAATTGATATCACTTAAATTTTACAAAATAATATTACGAATTGAAATTGCGGGACATTGCTCCTATTTTTTCTTAACAGTACAATGATATTAGTTTAGCACACGTAGCTTGAAATTTTCACATATTCGTTAATTGAGACTAATCTTATTGGCATCAATTAGTTCAAGATAAATATTTTCTATATACCGATTCATAAGCTTCACAATCAACTAGTAATCTCCTAAAAATTAATGTTGCGAATACTATACCGGACTTAGTATCAGATTGAGTTTTGGTACAGTTCTGTATCGGTACCGATTAATACCGGATACCGTTTCGGATAATTTTTTTAATTTATGAAATAATCCCTGATTTTTTTTAAAATTGCAAAATAGTCCATTGTCATATTGTACAGTTGTACTATATATTTTTAACTTTGTCTCCAAAAATTATAATAATAAATAATAATCACAATTAATATGAAATAACAATAATTTTCAGATATTTCACATATAAATATTAACAACGATTTTTATGAAAAAAGACAGTCATCATCATACAAGTATAAAATTAAAAACAATACAAAGTATTTAAATATTATAATTTCAATTGTCATTACATAATAAATAATAATCACGTGAAAAAATAAAAAATAAAAAATATCCTTAACTATCAAATTATTACAATTTACAACAAGAGTTTGTGATAAAGAAACAACTAAATAGAATTGAAACAAGAAACAAGAGCATATATTATTTAATTTGGTACCAATTAAATATATTATTTAATTAATTAAAATTATAAATATCTTAATTTAATTTATAATTTAATTTAATAATTATTAAAAGACATAATTAAAATTTAAAATATATTTAAAATATATAAATTTCAAATAAAATTTTGAAAATTTGCAAAAAGGTCCTTATATTTTTTAAATTTTCGGTACTGGCTGATATATGGCTGGTATTATAGATACCAGTCAATACCAGATGAAACATGACCGGTACTGACCGGTATTTACACCTAGTACCAAAGACGTTGATACCATTTCGTTTTTCACTGATATCAGCTCGTACAAAACGGTATCCAAATCCATGCTGAAAAAAATAGGCCGAGTTATTATTTTAAAAAGAATGACTTGCTACTATAACATGACTTGCAATTCCTTATGGAAGTGAAATCTCATTTTATATTGGGGTGAAAAGAGCAGTTTAACCCCAACATTTATACTGAAATTTGAGATAGATTTTAAAGTTTCGGAGTGTTCAAAATGATGAGAAATTTTTTTTTTTGTTCAAGAATTTTTTAGAACGTGTTTAATAATAAAAAATCATTTATAATTAATCTTTTAATTATGTAATAAAAATTAGAAATTATGTAACAAAAAAATAATTGCTATAGTTAATTATGAATTTTTATATTACGCAATTTCATTAATTATGTCACAAAAATTAGAAAATTTTTTAATTTATTCAACAATTTTTTAGAACACATTTAATATTATAAAATAATTTTCATTAATTAGTCTTTCAAAAATGGTTTCGTTTAAAAGTATTATGTAATAATTTTTAGTAACAAATATTAGGCATTAATACAGTCTTCGATTTTATATTAGTTTTTGTTATAGTTAAACCACACAAGCCAACAAATAGCAATTCCAGTGACAGGGATAGGGGTGGCGCTTGCCATTGCGTGGAGAGCGTTTGTTGGCGGCTTCGGATATGCCAAGTTAATAAAAAGGAGAACAGAAATCTCAGTTTATATTGGAAAACACCGGAGACGTTTCGATGCATAGAGAACACAAAATGCACCGCCACCTTTCGCGAAACCCCATAATCATCTAACAACTTATTGGCACGGGAAAACCCAGGTCTTGTATTATTCTGTTGACTGAATATTTATGGATATTCAATGCGTTTTTTTGATAAGTTCAACGTTATTATCTTTTAACTTATCATTAAGTAGACTCGACAGAGGAAGGGAGAACTTGCAAAGCAAAAAAGAAAATTCCCAATTTTTTAGTGTTGCTAACTTGGCTTCGGATATGCCAAGTTGGTAAAAAGGAGAATTGAAATCTCGGTTTATATTGGAAAACACAGGAAATGTTTTGAATGGAAGCGTTTCGACGCATAGAGAACACAAAAGACACCGCCACGTTTCGCTAAACCCCATCTTCATCTAAGAACTTACTAGCATGTGAAAACCGAGGTCCTGTATTCTTCTTTTGACTGGATATTTATTGGCAATCAATGCGTTTTTTGATAAGCTCAATGTTAGTATCTTTTAACTTGACAAGTATAGTCGATATAGAAAGGAAGAACTTGCAAAGCAAAAAGAATAACCTTTCTTCGGATTTTACTCATCAAGTTACAGCCCAATTTTCTAGAGTTACTAAAAAATGAAGATATAAGCAAAAGGACGAAGATGTCAGTGCTTAAAACTAATATCAGTAATCAGTATCTTAAAAATAGGATCAGAAGTTAAACCTATACAACAAAAAGTTTAAGATTTAAAATATTCAACTAAAATTAAATCAACATAAAATTGGTTAAAAATAAAATAAATTTAAAGAATTTTAAAAAATAGAAGACGACTATCCTTAAGTATTAAAAATTTTAAATTTTGATTAAAAATAAATTATTAAATTAAAATTAATTGATTTATTTTGATTTATAAAAACTGATATATGACTAAGAGATATTATAGGCTTTTATTTAGGAAGTAGTTTCCTACTTCACTAGTTTAGCTAAACTGAAGCTCTTCTTTGTAATGTATATATTCTTAGCTATTATGAAAATAAAAGCAACGGCTTTCACACCAAGAATTTCTAATGATATCAGAGCCTTTATAGAGGCAAAATTCTACAAAAAAATAGCATAAAGAGAGTGAGTAATTCGTTCTCTATGCATTAATGATGAAAAACGACAACAACAGTAAGCCAACAGAAGAGAAGAAGTAGAAAATCAATGATCCCTTTTCCCCATATTTTCTTCATAATTCGAATATACTCGGATTGAACACCTGTGAAAATTTTGCTTGAGGACGAAACCAATTATGGTGAATAGGCTATGGCCTTGAAGAACTCTTTTCGTGCCAAATGAAAGTTGGGGTTTACAAATCGACCCAAAACGATGATGATCTTGAAGACTGGTATAGCATAAACTCGATGTTCATTGGTTGGATAATGAATTCCATTGAGTTAGGTCTTCAATCAAACTTGACTTATCTTGATTCAGCCGAGGATTTGTGGGGTGACATAAAAGAATGATTTGTCACACTCGATGCAATGAGAGTACACGAGTTGAAAGAAGCCATAGGAAATTGCAAGAAAAAGGGGCAGACCATGACAAGGTATTTTAGACAACTCAAAGCTCTGTAGGACCAATTTTTAGGGTACCATAATATACCCATGTGCAAATGTGGCTAGTGTACGTGTGATTTGGCCAAGCAATTCATGGAAACTATTGAAATAAAAAAAAACCCATGAATTTCTGATGGGTTTAGATGATGATTTATGTGGCAATCTTCCCACAAACATCTTCAACATGGACCCACTTCCCTCTCTTAACAAAGCTTATCAGACGGTGGTTAAGGAGGAGGGACATAAAAATATCACTCAAGTGAAGGATGAATGAGGTAATGCTATGGCATTTGCTATCTCGAATGCACGCTAGAAGAATCAAATGCAGTAAGGAGGTTCTAGGCCTTTTTGCACTCACTGTAATAAGGAACGGCACGAAGTCTCCAATTGTTTTGCACTCACCAAAGTATCTGAATTGGTGGTTTATTAATGGCAAGGGACAAGGACGCACAGCTGGTCGAGGGGGAGGATGTGCTGGTGTGGCAAGCCGAGGACATGGAGCGCTAGGTGCTGTTGGGATTTACTGATTTTGCTGTTATCTTTCAAACATAAAAGCTAATCAGATTTTGTAAAATTTGCAGGTATAAAAACTTGTAGAAAATTAAAGAAGACCGATTTACTTGGTTCTATAGTGAATCACTATCTACATCCAAGGTTCCCACTTGGTAGTGGTAAAGAAATTCACTAATGCAAAAGAAGATGAAACATATTACAAAGTTGAGTGATTTTTCTAAATCACTTGCAAGAGGCTTTCACTCTCCTAGCACTCACTGGTAAGTACTCTAGCTAACTCTCAAACCTTTTTCACTCACTCGTCTTGCACAGTCAAAGAATGAATACAAAGTAAATTGATGACTGAAGTTTCTGTGTTGTGTTGTTCTGTCATCACTGATACATGAACTCTGTTTCTTTTATAGCTGATCTCATGCATGAAGGAGCTTTCGGATGGACTTGCACGTTTCAGATGGTGATCATGTGCCTTCCACGTGACTCTTTAAAAATTATCCTCTGCTGTCGTTTTGTCTTTGACCATTATGAGAACGACTTCGTTTTTTACTTCCAGCAGATGGTTTTGTGTTTTGTCACGTGAATGTGTCTTTGTCCAAGTCATTTACGTCTGAAAGTGAGAGCCCTCGAGAGCTTTGCTTCATGTCTTCTTCTTCGATATTTCAGACACCAACTCCTTAGATTCTTCAGCTATTGTTGCTTCTATGTGTGGATTAATGGAGAATCACGTGATTTT
>JAOSBN010000004.1:1122685-1186008 GCA_027563595.1 Erythroxylum suave
AAACATCAGTTTAGTTCTTTGTGCAGCCAATGAGAGTAAGATACTTGTCACCATCTTGCTCATTGGTTTTTGTTTTTCATTCTCAGCCATAGATGTAAAATAGGCACAAGATGTGTGAGCCAATATGAAAGGCAAAACATCAGTATTTTAAAATTTCAATGTAACAGTTGCAGAAGTTGAATGAGAAGAACTTCATTTTTCTGTGAACTCTGTTTTTGCTTTTCATTCTTCCTTCCAGTTATTCTTCTAAGTGAAAAGGAGCAGTAAAGAGAGAGTTGAGAGATAGAGTGCTGAAACTTTGGAATGGAAGAAACAAAACTTGGAAGTTGAAAATTCCATTTCTGAAGAGTTGCAAAAATCTTACAACTTATCCGAACCATTACAAACACTTGAGAGTAACTTACATTACTTAGAAAAGAAACATTTCTTGCAAAGTACAAACATTACAAGAGAGTTACAACAATAGGAAGTGTTGAACTTCAGAAGCATTTCACTGAGTTCGAGCAGAAACACAAATTTCAGGAGTTGTTGAAGAAACTTCAAACATCAGGTCTGGAAGTTACAGCTGGAGTGAAAGAGTGAGTGTGTAGTTGTATCAGCAGCATCTAGCAGCACTGAACTAGCTCCAACTTCAGTGACAAACAGACAGGTGCTTTTCTTGAAGTTCATTGCTGCAACATTTGCATAGAGTTGGTGCAGAGGAAGGGAGCAGCTGGAGCACCTTGTAGGGAGATTTGTCCATCAGCAGATCAAGTTTTACAGATTCAACCTCCTTCAAGTTTAACAATAAGAGAGAAGGTTTCATGGTAATTGAACCCCTCCTTTTGAATATCACCTCTGACTACTAACCAGGCCTTATATCGTTCAAGTGTACCATCAGATCAGAGCTTCACTTTGTACACCCATTTGCTAGAAATAGCCCTCTTTTTAGGGGAAAATTAGTAAGCTCCCATGTATTATTAGCTTGTAAAGCATTTATTTCTTTGTTCATAGCTAAAATCCAATTCGGATCTTGAGACGCTTCATTATAAGATGTGGGTTTAGTTTATGTAGTGAGAAAAGAAGAAAAAGCAATATAGAGTGAATCAAGGTGAACCAAATTGCACTAATAAACAGTAGAAGGAGTAGGTAAGTTCGAAGAGGACGGAGCACCTAAGTTCGACGCTCCTGAGGGAAAATGACAGATGTAGTCGTGAAGGTTGGTGGTTTAGTGATGCAAACATATCATTAAGTAAGCAAAAAAGAGGGGCCAAAAGAAGGAGAAGTAGAAGGTCTGAAAGTAGGGGGCTCAGTATCGTTGGAAGTAGGAAGTGGTATATTAGATGGGGCTTCAGGATCAAAAAAGATGGAGTTAGGTAACAATGAAGTAGGTGAGGTCAAAGTTGAAGAAGTGAGATTTTTATATGGAAAGAATTGTCAAAGAAAAATCATATTGTTCTGATAACGATTTTTTTAGTCTTTAAATTGTAAAGTTTGTAACCTTTTTTATTGGATAGATAACCAATGAAAATGCATGGGTCAGCCCTGGGGTCAAATTTAGTTCAGTCAGGTTTTAGAGTGGATGCAAAACATAAACAACCAAAGGATTTAAGGTAAGAATAGGAAGGTTTGGTTTTGTGGAGTCATTCATAGGGTGCCTGGAAACATAAAACTAAGAGAAACATTCTGTTTATAAGGTAGGTGATAGTGAGAATACAATCCCCACAAAACTGTATAGGGAGATAGGATTGAAAATATAGGGCTCGAGCTGTTTCCAAAAGATGTTTATATTTCCACTCTATTCTTCCATTTTGTTGTGGTGTCTCAACATAAGAGGTTTGATGAATAATGCCTTTTTGAGCAAAATAAGTAAGAGCATCTCCTTCTTTGAGTTCTAAAGCATTATCGAATCTAATTACTTTGACATAAGCTTGAAAATGGTTGTTAATATAAGAAAGAAACGTTTGGAGAGTGGGGAAAGTATCACTTTTATGAGAAACAAGAAAAGTCCAGGTACATCTAAAGTTATCATCCACAAGAGTGACGAAATACTTGTACCCATTGTAATTAACCAAACCAAATATCAATATGTAACATATCAAAAACATGAGAAGCAAGAGAGGAACTAGAGGGAAAAGAATTTCTACATTGTCGTGCTTGAGGACATACTTGACAAATTTTATTGGACTTAGAAATAGTGGGCATACATTTTATATGTCACATAATGGGATAGGACATACGACCCATTTAAAAATGCCATAGATCAGCAGTATCATAAACAGTAATGACAGAATTAAAAAGGATATTAACATAGTATTAAAAGAATGAATAGTAGGAAGATGAGAACGATTAGAATCAGTATAAGTGCAAGACACATAATAAAGCCCTCTTGACTCTTTACCAAGGTCCAATAGCCTGTTCATCGAAGGGTCCTGAATATAGCAAGAAATTGGAGTAAAAATGAGGTTAGATGCAAGTTGTTTAGTGAGTTTGCTAGCTGAAAGCAAGTTGAAATGAAGATGTAGCACATGAAACACATTTTAAAGAAGTAAATCATCTCTCAACCTAACATTTCCAATATGTTCAACTTGTGCTTTAGTGCCATTAAGAATAGTGATGCAACAGGGATAAGAAATAGGAGAATATGTAGTGAAGAAGTTCAAATGAGGAGTAAGATGATCACTAGCTCCACTATCAATGATCTAAACTGTGATAAGCTTTGAAGTCAAGAAACAGAAATTATTACCTACTAACATAACAACAGAAGCGTCAAATTATCTGAAGGAGTGTTTGAAGTAATGAATTTTTGCTTGTGTGTGTGGAGGAGATCCATCAATTCACTGTAGAGATCACTGGGGAAAGAAATCTTATTAGACCTTGGTGAGTCTCGAAGATTAACATTTTGAGAACTAAAAAATGATTCCATGGTTTGAGCAGTAGCAACTACGTGCTTGTTTTTGTTCTGCAACTTGTAACATTTGGCAATGGTATGCCTTGGTTGCTTGCAATAATTGCAAGACACATTTCCTTTTCTCTAGGAAGTTTGGAACCTTGAAGGACCTCCTTGTTAAAAAATTTGCTTGTATTGACCTCCAGTATTTTTATGTTGAGTCGGTAAGGCTAAGGGATCAAAACTCTTCTATTAGTTCATCAAAGCTAAGAATTAAAAGGGTTCTGAGAAATTGGTTGAATATTCTAACTTTCCTCCTGCAAGATTAGATTGTATGCCTCACTTATGTGTGGAAAAGGCTTCATCATCAAAATGGTTCCTTGTGCATTCTTGTAATCCTTTTTTAATCCGAACAAGAATTTCACGAGTTGTTGATTCTATAATAGTTTTGTAATTGTTGGTGCAGCCTCGCATTTACAAGCAGGAATGTCGATGAGCTTGGTATATTCATCCCATAACTTCTTGAGTTTAGTGTAGTACTCAGAAATAGAAAGATTGTCTTGATTACATGCTGTTATACTTTGTTGCAACTCAAAAATTCTCGTTCCTTCACTATTCTCATATCTCTGTGCCAATACATTCCAAACTTGCTTTGCAGTTGAACAATACAAAAGACTGTCGGAAATGTCTTCACTGATAGTCCTCAATAAACATGATATCATACACGAGGAATCTTTTTATGGCGGTTCTTCCCATACTATTCCAATGAATCCAATAAGGCAAAAGAGGAGAATCAGAATCAGGTTTTGTACAAGTCTCATCGACAAAACCCAATTTGTTTCTTGCTAGAAGAGAAATTTCATAGGAAATTTCATAGGACTTCTTCCAATTTTCATAATTTTCTTCATTAAGAATCTTGGTTGAGAACTTATAGTCAGGATGATCAGCATTTGACAGGTAAAATGCATGAGAAGGATCAAGAGTATATACCGGAGTTTGTTCCAGTAGACATCACTTAGATTAAGCAACAAAACAGAAAATCTATGAGTAATATTAGCAAACACTCTATAGGCAGAAAAAAATTACAGCAGTATTTTGATTGAAAGCGTTATGTACGGTGGATGATGAAGAAAGAAGAACTGAATCGAAATCAGATTCTTTAAAAAAGAAAAACGAATTAATTTGATCAAGAAGGAGTACTCACAAAAAATGGTAGCTTTGATACCATGTCATTGTTTGGTATTTTTCAAATATAATATCTGTTTAGCAAAGAACAATAAAGAGTAGAGAGGGACGCGCAGAAAGAACTTTTGTACTTCATATTATTATTCTGCATTCTCATATGATATGTACAGAGGACATATATGTACAAAAAGAATAACAAACTTATAAGAAATGTGAAACTAACTATGAAATCAATAAAACGACTTAAACACAAGAGTCTTGAGTTTGAGTCACGCAAAAGGAGGCAAAATAAGATTTGTTCTCTGTTAATGATCCTCTAGCCCCCTAGCAAAACTCCTTGATCGGATCAATTACGGACGCCTAGTTTCCAGTGACAATGTGAGAGTTGAGGCTACTAAGGAATCTGATGCTGAGCAGGGCCAGCGATTAATCAGCAATTGATCAATCAAATATGTGAAGATTCCTTATGCGCAAAAATATACAGGCTACGTATGGACCTAAAGGATCTTGAGATTTCAAATTCACATCCTCCGGGGCTCTTGGAGTGGGGTTTTAGGAGTTTAGGATTAGCCCGACTAAGCTGGGATACTTAACGTAATCAAAAATAAATAAATAAAATAAAACGACTTAATCATACTAACGTTGAGTTGTTATTTGCATGGGCTCCTGTAACAAGGATAGTGGGAACTAACATGCGACAGATAAAATATAAAATGACCAACTTGCCCATTTAACAAATGAACAAAGACTAACCAGGTCATTCTTAACATAAAGCCTGAGATTGTCCTCAATAAACAAGAACTTGTACTACGCATATTAAATAAATAATATCAATTGCATGTAATAATTTATAAAGTAAATTTGATAATTAATCAACCAAATGATAATTTAAAATTAAATAATGAATTTGATTCAATTAGTTTTTGTAAGTTTAAAAGTATCTTTATTTAATTTTTAGCAAGTTATAACTTTTCTTCATCAAAATTAATTTGCAATCTTTTGAATTAAAAGAGTTGTTGGACCTATCAAAACACTATTTAGACTGAACTTGTAGAACTTTTTATTTCAATATCAACACAGGAGAAGCCAATACTCTCATGTTCTCCACACAAGAAGATTCAAAATTAGTGTGCTTGCTTTCAAAAAAATTCGCAAAATTGAAAGAGATTCCTCACGTTAGTAACAATTAATCTTAACTAAAATGCTCAAGAAATAAAAATTTAAAATTAAGGATTTGTTTGTTTTCATTTTTCATTTTATGTTTTTATCTTCTGTTTTTATTTTTAAATTTAATAAAAAAATTGTTTGTTTGATTTTTTTATTTATGATTTTAGTTTGTTTTCTTTTAGTTTTAAAAAATTATGAAAACTATCAAAGTGATGTTTTTTTTATGATATGATTTACTATCAACTAAATATATATTATTTAATTATTTAATATATTAATTTTAATAAAAATTATTAATAATTTAAATTTACTTAATATAAATTAAATTTAATAATTATTAATATATATAATTCAGTTTAAAATATCTTCAAAATATATAAATTTCAAATAAATTTTATTAAATAATTAAAATAAATTTTAATTCATACATAAAATTTTAGTTTTAAAATTATTTATTTTAATATAATAAAATAATTTTATTAATAACTTGTTAATAAATATTATATAAGAGATTAAAATAAATTTATTTAATTAAAGATAATTTATTTTTAAGTTTTATCTAATATGTAATTATTATCATTAATAAAATATAACTACATTAGCTTTAAAAACTAAATAGGTTTTTGTTTTTATTTAAAGGAAAATAGAAACTAAAAATTGAAAAAAACCAACCACAGAAAAATAAAAATAGACTAAATAACCCCTAAATTATCATTTATCGAGAAACAACTCAACCCATTTGCCCAACTAACCTGCTTTTTTCATCTTGGGTTAAGACCAAGTAGTTGGTAGTTGGATTCATTAGATTGTGTATATGCTAATCTATTACTATAGTAATATATTAATATACTTAAATGGATATCATTTGGGACCAGTTCCTTGTTATTTTCTTTTATTTAATTCTTTCTTTTTGAGAGCCTTTGCAGTATAAGATTGGATCTATAGTTCAGACACTTAAGTCATGAAATTCCCTCTAATTATTCTAATTAGGCATAGATCACGTACTTAAAGGAGTGATGTAATTACTTAAATTTTGACAGAGACGTGAAAGTTGAACTTTTGCCCATGTCGCTTTCTTAATCACAAAGTTACAAGTAAAATAGTTATTAAAAATTAAAAATTAAAAATTCTTAATTTTATACCATTAATTTAAAAATTCAAATAATATCAATTAAATATTAATAATTTTATTTTTTTGTAAATATAACCTATGTCAACTCTTGTGGCCTCCTTATTGATATAGGCCATTGTCTAAGTTAGGCATTTTTCATGTCAAGTAATAAGCGAAATTTTAATTAGTACAAATTTTAAATAAATGGTTAGTTGGTTTTCATTATTTAATTTAATTGTTTATTTTAATTAAAATAACAGTTTATTTTTTAAAATTTTATATATAACACTCCACGTTAAAAACTTATATCACTCCCAAATACCAACCCTAGGGATTAACAAAGCACATTATCTTGCCATACAAAGTTTCAATTTATTCTTTCTACGGGCATAAAGTATAAATTGTATTTTTAGCTGTCCTTTTTCTGTGCTATCTTTCAAGCAAATACATTGTATTACTTGGGACTAATTACAGTAGAACTCCTCTTTTTTAGATGGATATTGGTGTATTATTGGGTGAACGCGAGCCTTGGAGTAATTCATAAGAATATATATATATATATATATATATATATATGATTGTAAGGTCACAAGTTCGATTGATATAAACAACTTCTTTGCAAAAACTCAAAGGGAAATGTATTATCAGGTTTATAAATAACTCTTGTAAATTATGTACATTAAATAAATTATTTACAAATAAATGGTTTTAAATTAATTAATATGTTTGATTTAAGTAGTTAATTTTTCTGAAAAAATCTATATCTAATAGAGTCCGACTCTTTTTTTAAGTAATTTTATTTTTTGAGATGAGGAAATAAAGAAGTTGCATAGGGAAAAAATGGAAGGAGAAAGGATCGTTGTTCTTCAATCTCTTCGTCGTAACTAAAAACATAACACCTAGCTTATCAAAAACACACTGCTTACTAATATATGTCCAGTCAAAAAAAGAGTACATTTAAACATACGATCATATAAAACATATATGCTGAATGATTTAATGTCCATAATAAGCTAATGCAACTACCTAGTTATTGTCCATATGCAAAATGACAACATGGTTGTTCAGTCATTGGTCGAGCTGTTTAACTATATTAAATAAACATCAAAATGTTAAAGAGCTTATAAGTGGTAAAGGTCAATTATTCAGTAATTAGTTTTAGTCATTTTGATAATGATTAATCCAAACTCAATTCTTATTAGTGAACTTTACATTCTGCTCGTATTAAAATTTCTAATAGTTATCAACTTTATCAAAGACATGAACTCAAAATTTAGTAAAATAGTATCTTGCAAATAATGGAATGGTAAGTTCGTCCTTATATTTAAGAATTATGTTTCTTGTTCATAAATTATTTTATTATGTATTAATATCTTTAAGTTAGTCATAGTAGAAAATAATGTGAATATGTATTTAATAATTTCGCATTGTAATATTATATGTCTTAGACAAGCATCTCTTCTTGTGACTTTTAAATTTGTAAGCAAATTGGAGACTTCTATAGATTAACGTTAGTTATATTATTATCTTTCTTTTAATCCAATACGGTGGTCTTCTCTTAATATACCAAGTTTAGCAGCAAGTCTTTGTTTAATTATAAAAGAGGCAAGCTGGCTTTAACCAAGCCTACAAATAAACTAATGTAGCCAATCGCGTTCAACAATTACCAGTTGATTTCTGAGTGCAACTGTTGTTAAAGTTGGTGTGTGTTTGAGGGGGAGAGAGAGAGCTCTGTACTCTGTACTCTGCGATGGAGGCCACGACCAAATCTTGCAATTGCAATGAAAACAAGGAGTTCGGTAAGTTTTCATCCCCTCCACTCCTTAAAAAGCATTCTTTTCCTTGGATTACTCTTACCAGTATATTATACTGTCTTTTTCCCTTAAAAAACAGGAATTCTGCGAACAAAAAGAGATCTTCCTCCACTTCATTACTCTGTCAGGATAAAAGAATTCTCCTTACTATCAGAAAAACAGGAGAAATATGAATCCCTTGACTTCGAAGCTGGAGGTTACAAATGGTTTGTACCTCTTATGTCTTGCCTGTGTTAATCGATTTCTAACTGAATAAAAACTTAGGTTTCTTCTACCATATGCAAAGGCAGGAAGTTGTGGATCTACCCGAAAGGAAATACCAAGGCTCCTGGGAAGGGGAAGGACTTTGTTTCTCTTTCCTTGGCTATTCAAGACACCGACTCTCTTCCCCATGGATGGGAGGTTCATGCTGACCTGAAACTGTTTGTGTTTGATCACATAGAGAACAAATACTTGGTGGTCCAAGGTCTATACGTATTCTCTTCAGTATTTTTACGCTCATGGATTCGATTAGTGACCATGGATGATTGAAACATTGCAGATGGGGAAATTAGGAGGTTTCATGAGATGAAGACTGTGTGGAATTTCGATCACTTCCTGTCTCTGAAAACATTTAATGATGCTTGTAATGGCTACCTTGTCAACGACTGCTGTGCTTTTGGAGCTGAGGTTTTCGTCATCAAACCTTCAGGAATATATGAATCTGTTCACACAGTTCAAAAGCCGAATAATGGTTCTCTCACATGGAAAATACCAAACTTTTCGAAATTGGATGAGAAGACAATTTACTCTGAAGAATTTACCTCAGAAAACAGAAAATGGTAAGTGGGGTTGTCATGATGCAGAAACGTTCAATTATTTTTCTTACTATCTTCTTCACAATTCTTTTTGTTTGGTTCAGGAGAATACGAGTGGATCCAAAAGGAAATTGTGCTGGAAAAGGAAACTCTTTATCAGTCTATATACATCTGAAGGAAGTTCAGAAGCTTGGACCTCAAGAACGACTATGGGTAAATTGCGAGTTGCGAGTGCTGAACAAAGATAAGGCTCATCATCTCAAAGCATCAGGTTAATTTTTATAGTTTAGACGTTGATTTGCTTTTATATCGTCTGCAATTATATTCTAAAACCCTTCGGTAAACATTTTTTAGTTCTCTTGGTTAACTGAATTATCCTGAATCATTGCAGTTTCCGAATGGTACACTTGGACTGACAAGTTGGATATGGTGGGCCGCCATAAGTTTATGTCTTTGAAAGATCTTCTTGACGATAGCAAGGGCTTCCTCGTCTATGATACCTTAACTGTTGAAGCTGAAATCCTCTTCGTAACTGTGGTCAAAGCTTTTCCTTCGAAAGTCTCGGCCTGATGTTTTTGGGCTTGTGGCATGAACTAGTGATGATATTATATATTTGATGAAAATTTGTACTTTATATCGTTTTCTGTTAATAATAAATAAATTTATCTTTTCATCAGTTAAAAAAACCATAAACAAAAAGAAAAGGGAAAACACTATGCAAAATACAATATATCTATTTAATATATATAATAACTATTTATACTCACTCAGACGATATTAAAGAATAAAATAATATTAATATATTTAATTATATACATAATTTTAGTTGACTTTAAGTTATGTATTCGATGCAAATTTTATATTATTTTATTTATTTTTTCATAAATTAAAAAGAGAGAGTATATACAAAGTGATTAAAAATTAGTAGACACAATATATGAGAAAGTATCTTTTCCATTAGATTAATTAACATAAAGAAAAGCAATATAGAGAGCATCATGAACACTACTCATGAGTAATTTCATTTATGAACGTAAAGAAAAAAGGTCAAAAGTGCTACTCAACCCTCCATATTTTGACATTTGCAGCCTTCATCATTAAAAAAAAACATCCATCATTAAAAAAACAGTGATTTATGTTTGAATTTAATTTGGTTTTTTCCTTCTTCTGTTGTATAAAAAGAGAGGAGAGGATTGCATCGAGTAATGAATAACAAACAAGAGAGTGAAGAGATAAAATATTAGCAAGTAGGAGAGAGTTTTAAACAGTCTTGATTAAGTCCTCGATCAGATGGTCGTTTGTGTTCCGATCAAGCTCAGACTTTGAAGGCTTACTCTACATTGGTAGAGTTCATATCCAACAGTTAGAATTGTAATTGAAGTTATGATTTTCCACCAATTCGTGGTCAAAGTTAGGATTGACTTTTGGGATCTTGAAATTCTAATATTGAGTAGCTTTGATTAAGCTTATGATCGGAACGTAAAACATGGTTGAATTGGGCTAGAACTTTGATAGCTGGTAGAGGACACATTAATCTTGATATCCAACGGTGGGTTTGCTATTTGGAGACCTTTTGGGTGATTTCCTCGGGCTGTTTTGGAGAGTGTAATTTCGGGTGATTTTGTAAATCTTCTTGCTGATATAGCCTTGTTGTTGTTATTGATGTTGTTGTTATTAATGTTGTTGTCGAGAATTGTTGTATTCTTGATGTTATTGTTGCTGCCTCTAGTGGAATATTATAGAGAACTTATTGTCGTACCCATTACTTGTTGATAGTGGATATTTTGCCTGGACTTTGGTCCCGTGGTTTTTACTCCTCACATCGAGGAGGTTTTTCACGTAAATTGTGGTGTTGGTTTTATTAGATGCTGCATTATATTATTTTATTGCCTAATTATTTCTTAAAGGTTTACATAAGTAAGGAGAATTAATTAATATTTCGAGTTGTATATAACACATTATTATTGTATCAACTAATTGGTGGGTCGTTTCCGTTGCATGTATTGGCATTTCTCCATCAGATTGGTATCAGAACTCTCAATTTCGGGTGCGTTTATGATCTTATGGTAAACATGAAAGGTAATATAGGCAGGATGGTGAGTTTGAATGGCTCCAATTATTTATGTTTCGAGAGGTAAAATAGATGATCTACTCTTTATCAAAGGTTGTCATGATCCTGTCTTTGCCACTGAAAAGTTGGTAGGTAAAAGTGATGACGAATGGAATTTGCTCCGTCAGCAGGTATGTCGTATTATTAGACAATGGGTAGATGACAATGTTTATAACCTCATTGTTAATGAAACTCATGCACGCATATTATGGATAAAACTAGAAGAATTATATGCTAGCAAGACATGGAACAATAAAATGTACCTAATAAAGCAACTAATGTATTTGAGATACCAGGATGGTACTCCGATTTGTGATTACATGAATATATATTGAGGGGTCATTAACTAGTTGGCAGGTACAGAAGTCAAGTTTGAGGAAAAGGTGTAGGCTTCGATGTTTATTGGTTCTTTGTCATATTCGTGGGAGACTTTTAGGAGCTCACTTACAAATTCAACCACAAGTTCTAAAACTTCCTTGACTATGGATTCAATCAAAGGTGCAGTCCTGAATGAAGAGATGAGAAGAAAGGTGATAGGTTCCTCTTCACATTCAAAAGTCCATGTTATAGAAAATAAGGGAAGAGGTCAGAGCAGCTTTCTGAAGAACAGAGATAAAAGCATAAGCAAGTCACAAGGTAAATATTCTAATAGTGAATGTTATCATCGTGGTCAGAAAGGGCATGTCAAGAAATTATGTAGGAAATTAAAAAGGGAGAACAAAAAGAACAAGGGCAAAGAGAAGTAGAATGATGATAATGGTGGCAATAATACCCAACAGGTCACAACCACTATTGAAGATCTTCTTTTGCATATTGATAATGACATGGTTAATGTTGTCAACCAAGATACTAGTTGGGTGATTAACACAAGTGCTACCATACATGCTACTTTACGCAAGCATTTCTTCTATTCTTACAGATCCGATGATTATGATCTTGTAAGAATGGGTAATGATGGTATAACTAGAGTTGTTAGTAGTGGCGATGTGTGCTTGCAAACTAGTAATAGCTCCAAGTTAGTTCTCATAAATATGTGACATGTTCCTGATATACAGTTGAATATTATCTCTATTAGTGAACTTGATGAAAATGACTTAGGAAGTTCCTTCAAGAATGGTCAATGGAAAATCACCAAGGGTAAACTTGATTATAACAAGAGGCCAAAAGTAATCAAAATTGTACCTTATGTCAACAAAGGTATTCAGTGACGATGTCAACGCAGTTTAGAGCGAGGAGACAGTTACTTTGTGGCATAAGAGGCTTGCTCACATGAGTGAGAAAAGTATGTCTTTGTTGGCTAAACAAAATCTCTTATCAAGTGTGGAAAAGAAAGAGCTCGACAAGTGCAGTGATTACTTAACAGCAAACTAGAATCGCCTTCAAGAGCCATCCAACTTCAAGGAAGTCACAAGTATTAGGGTTGGTGCATTCTAATTTGTGTGGTTCTATGAAGATGCAGACACTTGGTGATGCTAGTTACTTTGTGACGTTTATTGATGATCATTCAAGGAAGATATGGACTTATGGTTTAAATTCTAAGAATCAAGTTCTAGATGTGTCCAAGCAGTTACAGGCTTCAGTTGAGAGAGAGACAGGAAAGAAGTTGAAATGTGTCCAAATAGATAATGGCAGTGAGTGCATTGGCTCACAGATCTCAAGGTATTAGTCATAAGAAGACTGCTCCGAAGACTCTTCAATTGAATGGCTTAGCTGAAAGAATGAATAGAACATTAATGGAGAGAATCAGATGTCTGCTATCATATGCCAAGCTACCACAATCATATTGGGGTGAGGCTTTACATACAGTTGTTCATGTTGCTAACCTCACATCTAGTGTTTCTTTGTGGTTTGATGTACCAAACAAGATAGACAGGCAAAGGTGCTTCTTATGATCATCTTAGGGTGTTTTGTTGCAAGGCTTTTGTGCACATTCCCAAGGATGAGAGATCTATGCTTAACTCAAAGACACGACAATGTGTATTTGTCGATTATGGTGAGGGTAAGTTTGGCTATAAGTTTTGGGATCTAGTTGAAAGGAAACTTATTAGAAGTCATGATGAGGTTGTATTCATGGAAGATCAAATCATTGAAGATATTGATATATCAAAGAAGACAGTTTCAGGGTCCAGTGATGGTATGACTAACTTGGATCCACTTCCTTTTATTATAGCCCTGCAAGATGTAGAGATTGATCTTCAACATAATATGTTTGATGAAAATGGTACAGATAAGCTCGTACAAGTTGAAGCAAATGGTTTCAATCTTGTTCAACCAGTAGAACCAAAAGCCCCATCAAAAGTTTCGCTTAGAACATCTACTAGAGTTAGACATCCTTCCACTCGATATCTTGTCCATGAGTATATGTTGCTGATTAACGGAGGAGAACCTGAAACTTATGAAAAGGTTCTAAAAGATGAGCACAAAAAGGAGTGGTTTGAGGCTATGCAAGATCAAATGAGTTCCTTGTAACAGAATCACACTTACGATCAAGTAAAGTTACGTAAGGGAAAGAGAGCTTTGAGGAATAAGTTGGCGTTTACAGTGAAGCAAGAAGAGCCTACTTCACGTCTACAATACAAAGCCAAACTGGTTGTGAAAAGGTTCAATCAGAGAAAAGGTATTGACTTCGATGAAATCTTTTCTCCTGTTATGAAAATGTCATCCATCATAGTTGTTCTTTGGTTAGTAGCAAATTTTGATTTGAAGGTCGAGCAGATGGACGTGAAAACTACATTTCTTCATGGAAACCTGGAAAAAGAAATTTTTATGGAGCAGCGAAAGGGTTTCAAGGTGCAAGGTAAAGAAAATTATGTTTACAGATTGAAGAAAAGTCTTTACAGTCTAAAACAGACATCGAGGCAATGGTATAGGAAGTTCGAGTCTGTTATGAAGTAGCAGGGCTACAAGAAGACTAATTCAGATCATTGTATGTTTGTTCGTAGACTTCCTGATGATGACTTTATTATTCTATTTATCTATGTTGATGATATGTTAATTTTTTGGCAAGAATATCAAGATTGATAAGTTGAAGAAGCAATTGAGTAAGTCTTTTGCTGTAAAAGACTTAGGGCTAGTAAAACATATCCTTGGTATGCAGATTTCTGGAGACAGACTAGCTAAAAGGTTAAACTTGTCCAAGGAGAAGTGCATCGAGAAGGTGCTTTAGAGATTCAACATGGACAAGGCTAAAACAGTAAGCACTCCACTTGGTAATCAATTAAAGTTAGCTAATGAGCATAGTCCGTCTACTATTGATGACAAGAAAGATATGGAGAAAGTTCCTTATACTTCAACAGTGGGTAGTTTGATGTATGCTATGGTGTGTCAGGCCAAACATAGCTCATGCAGTAAGTAAAGTTAGTAGATTCCTATCTAATCTAGATAGAGAGCATTGGAAAGTTGTGAAGTGATTTATGAGATATCTTCGGGGCACTTCCAACTTTTATTTGAGTTTTGAAATTGGGAAAATTGAATTGGTTAGTTATTCAGATTCATATATGGTAGGAGACATTGATTCTCGGAAATCTACTTCAGGGTACCTGATTAACTTTGCAGGGGTAGCTGTGGCATGGCAGTCGAGACTAGAAAAGTGTGTTACACTATCTGCCACTGAAGTTGAGTTTATTGCATCAACAGAAGCAGCTAAGGAGTTATTGTAGATGAAGAAATTTGTTCAAAAACTTGGTTTTAAGTAGAAGCAATACGTTTTGCATTGTGATAACCAGAGTGCAATTCATCTTTGTAAGAATTCTACATTCCAATCTAGATCAAAACATATCGATGTCAGGTATCATTGGATCTGAGATACATTAGAGTCCAAAGAATTTGAACTTGAGAAGATTCAAATTGACGATAATGGTTCCGATATGTTGACAAAGATGCTACCAAAAGGAAAGCTTGAAACATACAGGTTGATTGTCGAGATAACAGTCCGTTACAACTAGCTAGTCAAATGTGTCATGAGGGGGAGATTTGTTAGTCAACCCTCCATATTTGACATTTGTAGCCTCCATAATTGAAAGAAAAAAAACAATAATTTGTGTTTGAATTTAATTTGGTTTCTTCCTTCTTCTACTATATAAAGAGAGAGGAGAGGATTTCATCATGTAATGAATAAAAACCAAGAGAGCAAAGAGAGAAAATATTAGTAAGTAGGAGAGAGTTTTAAGCAGTCTTGATTAAGTCCTCAATCGAATAGTTGTTTGTGGTTTGATCGAGCTCACACTTTAAAGGCTTACTCTATACTGGTAGGAGTTCATATCCAACGGTTAAAATTGTGATCGGAGTTCTAATTTTCCAACAATTTGTGGGCAAAGTTGCAATTGACTTTCGAGATCTTGAAATTCTAACATTGACTCGTTTTGATCAAGTTCATGATTGAATAGTAAAACGTGGTTGAATTGGGCTTAAACTTTGACAGTTGGTAAAGGACACGTTGATCTTGATATCCAATGGTGGGTTTTCTATTTGGAGACTTTCTGGATGATTTGTTCGGGTTGTTTTGGAGAGTTTGCTTCTGTGTGATTTCACAAACTCTCTTATTGATTTCTCTTATTGTTTTTATTGATGTTGTTGTCGAGAATTGTTGTATTCTTGATGTTATTGTTGTTGCCTCTAGTGGGATACTAGAGAGAACTTGTTATTGTACCTATTATTTGTCGATAATGGAATTTTGCTTAGACTTCGGTCCTATAGTTTTTACTCCTCACATCGATGAGGTTTTTCACGTAAATTGTGGTGTTAATTTTATTGGAGGTTACATTAGATTATTTTATTGCCTAATTATTTCTTAAAGGTTTACACAAGTAGGGATAATTAATTTATATCTGAGGTTGTACTTAAAACATCTACATCTATCGACATTTCTCCCGTCAAAAAGAAATCAGGAATACTGTTAATATGAAGAAGCTATAGTGGTATAGCCTTATAAGGGATACCTTGGATAGTGAAATAGTTGTTCTCTACATTATTAAAGGCAAAGAATTTAACATAAACGTTGACCTCCCGATATCTAGGAAGCCAATCTCTATCTTATATAGTAGAGTATAAAAAAAATACATTATGAACAAGAAGGTAAAAGTTTCTTATTTGATAGAACCATATATAATGTGAGTCAGGTCGGGTCAGAATGGGTCCCCTAAAACATGAGTCCTAATGTAGAGATTTTTGGTAAATATAAGTTTGAATTGCTTTCAAATTTCTTAAAAATCTTCTTTTTTAACTTTAGGGTAGCCTCCGTCTTGAAAGTTATTTGGTGTTTTTACTTGATAGTCGCAATTCCTCTCGATTTGTAATTCAATAGCGAAGTTTAGTGGTGAGGAAAAAAAAGCAAAAGCGATTCTCATAATGGCGGCGAGCAAAATGGGAGCAACCTAAACCATGAAAACAAGGCTGTGGGAAAACAATACAAGTGTCGTGCTGTTAAGCGAAGCAATAACAAACATTCTAATGGGATCAGTGGATCATTTTTCAGTCATTCATTGAATGATAAATAACTACAAGTGAGGAAGATCCAATATTTAAAAATTGTATCAAAAATGGAGCATCTTACTCCGATTTCTTATGAAAGATATTCATTCTATTAGAATAGAAGTTAAAGAAAGTATTTATGATGGGCATGTCCTTTATATGGAAATCAGAGGGCCAGGATCCATTCTCTTGACTCGTATTGATGAGAATTTGACTCCATGAGAATTCTAGGGATGCTTGCACCTATTTTTGCTCTTATATTGGGACTTGTAATAGGTATATTAGTAATTATGTGGTTAGAAAGAAAAATATATGTAGGGATACAACAACGTATTGGACTGCAATATGTCACTTCGTTGGAAGTTCTCCAAGCTCTAGCAGAAGGCATAAAGATTAATTTTCAAAGACTAATTAATTGGTCAATTTTTATTAATTGAAAATTTCTTATAAACTAAAATTAATTAATTAATTTTCATTTAACAATCTCTTTTTTCAATTAAACTTCAAATTTTTTATGGATAAATACAATCTCTTTAAATTATATTTCAAATTACTTAATTTTATTTAATATTTAACCGATTTTATGTCATTCTAAAATCAATGCGTTAGTTCTTTTGTCTTATTAGTTTAACTTTGAGTCTAGTCTTAAAACATTGGTTAATATAGTAATAAACTTAAATGGGTATCATTTGGGAACAATTTCTTTTTCTTTTCTTTTATTTATTATTTCTTTTAGTCAGCCTTTTCAACGTAGAATTGAACCCATAGCTCCAATAGTAATTGTAACCCAATTCACCTACTTAAAAGGAAGCAATGATTTAGTTACTTAAAATTTGTAAGAGACTTGAAAGTAGACCTTTCGCCCATATTGTTACTTCCTTAATTACAAAATTTAAATTACAGAAGACATACTAAAAACAAAAGAAATTAAATTTTACTCAATTTTATAATATTAATTAAAAATAAAAATATTAATTAAATACTATAAAATATAATTTACCATAAATATAACCCAACATCAATTTTTATCATTAATTTTGTAAATTATAAATATTTCAAGTATAATTTTTAATATTTGTCAAAATAGTTTTTTTTTAAATTATTGGAATACTTGATATAATAGAAATTTCATCTACTATTTTTAATTTTTTGTTAAATTGAGCACTTAATTTCTCTAATTAAGGCTATAATTCATAATTTTTAACTTGATTTGATCTTATATAAAAATAAAACTTTAGTAACCAAATATTCAAAAATTGAACTAAATGGTTTATTTTACGAGTCTTAACTTATTTTTTAATTTGTTTCATTTCCTATATATGTTAACATTCTTGTAAAAAAACAAAATAAATACATTCACCACAAATTTATTCCAAGGCAAACCCAAAACAAACCACACACAAACACACAAAATAGAAAGGATAAATATCTCTACGGGATCCCATGAATAACGCACACTCAGGCTTTCACAGGAAAAGCTTTGACCACAGTCAAGGAAATGAGTTCAACTTCAACAGTTAAGGTATCATCCACCAGGAATCCCTTGCTGCCGTCGTGAAGGTCTTTCAATGAGATAAACTTATGGCGGCCGCTCATATCCAACTTCTCAGTCCAAGTGTACCATTTGGAAACTACAATGACTCAGGATAATTCAGTTAGCCAAGAGAACTAAAAAAAATAAAAGTTTATAGAAGGTTTTAGACTGTAAATTTACATGTTGCTTTGAGGTGTTTATCATCGTCTTTATTCAATAATCGCAACTCGAAATTTACGCATAGTCGTTCTTGAGGTCCAAGCTTCTGAACTTCCATCAGATGTAAATAGACAGACAAAGAGTTTCCTTTTCCAGAAGAGCTTCCTTTTGGATCCAAACGTATTCTCCTGAACCAAACAAGAAGAATTATGAAGAAAATAGTAAGAAAAGTAAGTTTAAACACTTCGTATCATGACAACCCCACTTACCATTTTTTGTTTTCTGTAAAGAACTCCGAAGAGTAAATTGTCCCGCCGCCCAATTTCGAGAATCTTTCTATTTTCCATGTCAAAGAACCATTATTTGGATTTTGAACTGTACTGACAGATTCATATATTCCTGAAGGTTTGATAACGAAAACCTCAGCTCCAATAACACAGCAGTCATCGACAAGGTAGCCACAGCAAGGATGATTAAGAGTTTCCATAGATACAAAGTAATCGTAGTTCCACACAGTCCTCATGTCATGAAACCTCCTAATTTCCCCATCTGCAACGTCCCAATCATCCATGGTCAGTAATGGAATCCATGAGTGTAAGAATACTGAGAGAATATACAGATTTATATACCTCGTGCAACCAAGTAACTGTTCTCTCTGTGATCAAACATAAACAATTTCACGTCAACATGAACCTCCCATCCATGGGGAAGAGACTCGATATCTTGTATCGCCAAGGCAAGAGAAACAAAGTTCTCCCTAATACCAGGGACCTTGGGGTTTCCTTTTGGGTAGATCCATAACTTCCTGCCATTAGATATGGTAGAAGAAACTTGTAAGTTCTTCACTAGTTATAATTTGGTTAGCATGTGCTGGAGATAAAGAGGGACAGACCATTTGTAACCTCCGGCTTCGAAGGTAAAAGATTCATATTTCTCATGTTTCTCTTGTAGTAAGGAGAATTCTTTGATCCTGATGGAGTAATGGAGCGGAGCAAGATCTCTTTTTGTTCGCAGAATTTCTGTTTTTCCAGGGAAAAACAAAAAGTCATTACAATATACTGATAGAGGATTCGGAAGAAAGAATGGTTTTTGAGGAGTGAAGAAGATGAAAACTTTACCCAATTCATTTGCTTGACAAAGCAAAGATCTGCTCTCGGCCTCCAGTGGTTCTATGTTCTCCGTTACTTCCAATGCCTCCATTGCTTCTACGGGCTCGATTTCTTCGGCGGCCTTCATCGCTTCTACGGGCTCGGTTTCTTCGACGGCCTCCATTGCAGAGTACGGAGTTTCTCTCGCACACACACGAACTTAACAACAGTTGCACTCAGACTTTGCTCTGTCAACTGGTAATTGATGAATGCGATTAGCGGTCAGTATATTTATAGGTTCGGTGAAGTATCAGGAAATAATATTACAATACGAAAAAGCATACTAGTTTGGAAATTAAAATTTGTAACTTGTGAGTGTTAGGTGAATCTAATATGTTATATAATTCTAAGTCACTGACTCGTTAAATAAGGGATGACTCAAGGTTTCTAATTATCAATTGAATAAATTTCCTATAATTATGAGTCATTAATTTATTAAATAAATTACTAAAAATACATATTTTTTGTATATACATAAGAGTTTATTAAATAAATAGAACAATGATCATAAATTTCACTTTTATAAGACAAAATTTATTTTTATATTAGTAATCACTATTAATTTACTGAAGTTTAAGTAATAATAATTTTTTAAAAAAATGATGCCATGGATATGATTATAATAAGACAAACTTGTCAAATTAACAGTTAAAACAAAAAAAAAATCGTAGATTTAAACTTGGTAGGTGCAAATAGTTTTTTATGATTGAGTCACGAAAATATTCTTTTCATTTTTTCACTGATTTTGCCCTTTGCTTATGTAATTATTAAATACATCTTGTCATTATTGTCCATCATGACTAACACAAAGAGATTAATACATAAATAATAATAATAATATACATCTTATGATTATTGTCCATCATAACTAACACAAAGGGATTAATACATAAATAATAAAAAAAATTCTGTGCAGTAAAATTAAACACAAAGATAAAGTTACAAACGCATTATTTTGTGAGATACTATTTTACCAAAATTATGACTATATTTAATAATTAAAACAATGCAAATTCCCTTTTAAAATTCATTTTAATTTTAGCAACTAATATAATTGAATAAAAAAATTTATTTTTTAAAAACAATTCATTTTATCTTTTAGAATATTAATATTCACTAATAACTATCAATTACTTTCTTGTATCTCTTGTACCAATTATGATAATATTTTATTAAACCAATCTCATATAAATATAAAAATGAGATTTAAAATAATATAATTAAAACAGCTAAATGAAAATTAGGATTTGACGAGCTTAATGTGCCCCTTCTTTAATTGTCTTTTCACTGTTTTTTTTAATAAGCTCAACATTATCTTTTATTGTCTTTTCACTGCTTTTTTTTAATAAGCTCATCATTATCTATTAACTTATTACGAAGAGACGAAAAAACAACAGTCCATTCTCCTCTCATGATTTGCCTCGCAAGCTCTCTTTTCTTCGTTTCAAAACATAAACTACTAAAGTAAAGAATTCACCGTTTCAGTTAGGTACAGATGGCATTGATTTGGTTTAACTAAATCCCATCAGTACAAATTGGCTGGTTGATGCTTTTAAGAACTCGTAATCAACTACGTGCTTACAATTGTTTCTTGTTAGAGCGTCTCAACGTGTTTCATGCCATCTTTAATCATCATCACAACCTAATCCGACCGTAACAATAATTGTGAAAATATATGATTTACATGATTGTGTTTTCTCTTTAGTTGATCTCGATGAATCAGATGAGCTTCTATGGGAAAAAAAGTGGAGGTCCACTTAGGAATAAGCGTTAAACTTAATGCAATATATATATATATATATATAGATGAGCTTCTCTCAAACAATATTTTAAAAATCGGACCGATAACTAAATTGGAGAAGTAACTGATTTAATAATTAATGGTTCAATTAGAACTTAACTATGATCGAACCGGTAACTATGATTTAATAATTAATGGTTCAATTAGAACTTAACTATGATCGAACCGGTAACTAATAAATATATAAATTTTTATTTTACATATTATATATATAAGATAATTTTTAAACATACTGTTTAATTATTTATCTAATTGTAAATTTAACTTAAACCTTCAAACTTTAAAATATACAAGTATTTTTTAAATTCAACACAGCACAAAATAAGATAATAAAGCTCACTATTCATATTTCATCAAAAAGATAAAAAAAGATTACTAATCATATTATTTATTCAAGTTGAAATCATCAAAATCAAGGTATTTTAAATGGACCGGTCGGTTCTTTCTTTCACCGGTTCAGTGGTTTTTACCGGTCCGATCGTAAAATAAACGGATCAATCACTCACAAAAATTATAGACTAAACTGGACCGTTTCATACTCTGATTTACCAAATTTCCGATCCGACCAACCGGTTCAATCCGGTTTTCAAAACACTGATGGGAAAGGAGTGAGGTCCAATTAGGAATATGAATATAATATTAAGTACAAAATGTGGCTCAAAACGGTCCAAGATGAAAATGAGATTATCTTGTTAAGTTTAACGCTTATATATATATGTATGACGTCCATAGAAGTGGACCTCCACTTTTTTTCCCATATATATATATATATATATATATAGCAAGAAAATCTTGGTGATCTTGTTTGCTATTATAAATAACTAAAATGCCTACCGTTTGATTCATAATAAATTGTCAATTATTTTTTACTTATAGACGCGTTGATTTAATAATCAATATTTCATTTTTCATTAATTCTGTAAGAGTGAAATCTTTATATATATAATTTTAATTTTAATTATAAATTAAGAGAACTATTTTATCTTTTTTAAGTCCATTTTTTCAATATTACCATGCTCTCATTAATTAAAAAAATTATTAGTGAATCCACATAATTCAAGTCCCTTTACTTGCTTTATTTTGATTAAGTAGCTTAGAACATGAATTATTATATGAAAATTAGATCAAAATTATCACTTAAACCTAAACTTGTTTTAATTACTTCAAATCGAAATTATCACCTAAACTTAAACTTGTTTTAATTACTTGACTTTGATTAAGTAACTAATAATTATTATGGGATCACAATGAAGTTTAAGTACTCAACAAAGAAACAAATTTAACAGATATAGAAAAGAATTTTGCTACCTTATTCACTATTTTCAATCTAATATCAACTTTTGAGTGGAGGAAAAGAGGAACAAGTTTATGCTTAAATTTTAAAAAAAATCAAATTAGTTCAATTCAAAGCTTGATAAAGTATAAATTGTGTGGCTTTCAAGTCATGCTAAAAGTTTCGAATTTCAAATGACATTTAAACTAAGTACAAATAAAATTTTATCATTTTAGTTAATTCAAACTTTATTTATTAAAATTAAGATGAGATGTGATTATCTTTTGAAAATTTTAACTTGATTATGACAGCTAGATATTTAAAGATATTGTCAATAATGTTTGTGAGTTGATTGCGTTGAGATACAAGTTTTTGTTAAAAACTTCCCTATTGTATGATGTAAGTATCACGATACCAAGGCTGAAGGGTTTTGTGCTGCGTTTTCTTGTTTATCTATGAGAGTGATTATTGCTACTGCAATGGTTGCGGGGCTTGTGTGACTTTGGTGAGCAAAAAAATAATTGATGGCTTGTATTATTTCTTGTTGTTGATCAAAATTGATGGAAATTCAAGCAACTGGTTTTCTTGAAATGAGTGTGTGTTTTTATCAGGATGAATTGTTGGAGCTGCAGTTTTAGGTGAATCACGTGACTGGGCTGATGTGTCTTTACCTAAAGTCTTCCTTGGTTTTGTCATGATTATTGAGTGTTTTCAGTTGTATTTGTTTTTGGAATACAACGCACCTTAGGCTAATTGTGTGAGGGCTGTAGAGTTAGTCTTTGTGTGTGACCTTTGGCTGGGTATTCTCCATCTCTCTTCAACAGTAATAGTGGGTTGTGTAATCATTGATGATGTTGATTTTGGGCAGCCAATTTTTCTAGGTATTGCTGAATTTTTCTATTAAGGGATCATGTGATTTTGGGGCTATGGTTTTGGTTGATTGCATGATTTTTTGCAACTAAATATTCTTCCATCCTTAAACGACAATTGAGGGTTGTCTTAGGTAATTTTGTGGTTGTCATTTTTAGTATTGGTGTACGAAATTTCAGCAGTTTTCATGACGTTGTAGCTGCTATCTTTGTTGTTGGTTTAATGTGAAAAACTTCAGCAGTTGTCGTGATTGTTACAGTCCTATTGGTTAACGTTTCGGTGACAAAAAGTTTGTTGATTTGAGACGTTTTATGGCTACTATGAAAAAAACATCTTAAAAGTTTGTTGATTTAAGATGTTTCAATGACTATATCAAAGATTCATAGCATATTTTTTGGTTGATAACTTTATGTTCTTTTGTTGATGAAGCGACATATCTAGGAGAGTTGCTTTTTATCTCAAGTGTTATTTTTATTTATATTAGTTATTGTTTAACCATTTGAGTTGTTTATTTCGTATCGTTATCATTAAACATTGTTGAGAAAATCCTCTATTGAGGTTAGTAAAAGGTGGTCGTACTATTGAGTGTAAATTACTGTCACAAGTTGTAAGGACGAGATAGTGTCAAGGGTTGAATGTGTCGGCTTAGTAAAGCCTTGTATAAAAATATTGTCGTTAGTGAAAGTATTAAGCTGGGTGAGTGCCCCGTAGATGTAAGCATGGTATGTCTAACTACGTTACCAAATCTCGGGTGTTGATATGTTTAATTTCGTATTTATTTTTCTGTTTTTGTTTGTGCTGAAAAATTAACAGTTACTAATATAATCGCTTTATGTCAAGTAACTAACATTTACAGTTACAAGCAATTGCGATAAATTGAAGATTTTGCTAAACCACTAGGTCCTTCGGGATTTTCAGAATGAATAGGACATATATAAGTTAATCAGACTTTGGATTGAAAAAAAATCAAACTTTACAAAAAGATTATGGAACAAATATGAGTTAATTCATTATTAATTCTAAAACAATTTGAATAAAACATAAATTATTAGCAAAAAACTAACTTATCCTGGTAGGTTTTAGATCACATAATCCCAATTTCTTAAATCACGAGTAAGACATCATATTAATATTAGCCTTTACATCAACTAAAGCCTTATCTATTTTTAAACTACCAATTTGATAAATGATAATAAAACTCTCTGGATATGTGAGCTTCTCTAGTAGTTTGCTTTTCAAGATTGCTTAGCATTTTCTACTCAATGTTACAATCGCCAATTTCATCTTCCTCTTATTTGATAATAGCTCATTCAAAATTTTCAAATACTGCAACATTCACACAAAGAGTTTCAATAAGGAGTATATTAATCTAAAGTTGCGTAAACAATTCAAAGAACTTACCAAATTGCTCGTCTATTAGATTCTTCTTCACTTTGACAAAATAAAGGATGAAAGGACAAAATTGTTTGACTTTTTAAAGGTGTCTTTCATATTCAGTTTTTTCTTGACTCTCAGTATTGTTGGGTTGGGTCACTCCTAAATGAGGCTCAAGTCCACATGACTTAAGCGTTCCTTTAACCCTAGGTATTTAACTAAAACAAAAAGGGAATCAACGATAAGAGTAAAAAGTGAGAGAGAAAAGAAAAATGTTAAACTTAGGTGGAATTTTTGTAATTATTTTCAACATTGTACAGTTTTCATCAAGACTTCAATTGGGTGGTGATTTCTCATAGGATCAACGTGAAATTTTAACTAAAGGTTCTACTCTCTTTATTCTTCATTATGGACAGTTGAGATCTGATTTGAAGGTCTCTAAAGAGCCCAGATATTTGATCGAAGTTGCTGCCAGATTCTTGGATGATTTTGTTCTCAACTCTTTTGATTTTCATCTTTTGATGATTACCGTTGTTGCTTTGAGTTGAGTGTTGAATCTAGTGTTATCTAGAGGTGAAAAACTCCTTTGTATCTTGATTAGGTGATAGTGGAGATTTCTAACCAAACTAGGTCCCGTGGTTTTTCCTTTCTCACACTGGTAAAGATTTTCCACATAAAAATTGTTAGTATGTTTTACTTTTCTTGCCACTTAATTTCTTACATTAGAGATTAGTTGTCTGCTAATTTAATTGGTTTGGACTATTATCTGCTTTGGGGCATTGTTTCTAGTGTTGGTCGTGCTTGTTCTCATAGGGAAAGGTTTATTGATCTTAGTTACTTTGTTTCTGTTATGTGATCGCTTTCTACTTTCCCAACAACTGGCATTAGAGCATTAGGTTTGAGATATATATGGTTGTGGTGAACAATGGAAGTCAACAAAAGTAGGATGGTTACTTTAAACAGTGCCAATTATGCTGTTTGGAAGGGCAAAATGGAGGACCTGCTTTATGTAAAGAGTTTTTACTTACTAGTATTTGCCACGCAAAAGCTTGATGATAAATCGAATGAAGAATATAATCTAATGCATAGGCAGGTTTGTGATTTTATTAGACAATAGGTTGACAACAATGTGTTGAATCACTTTTTTGGAGAGACATATGATCGAACCTTGTGGGAGCAACTTGAGAGATTGTATGTTCGAAAGATCGGTAACAACAAGATGTTCTTGATAAAACATATGTTAGCCTTGAAGTACAGTGATGGGACTCTTATGACAGATCATTTAAATAACTTTCAAGGAATTATGAATCAGTTGTCTGCAATGGGGATTAGATTTGATGAAGAGATAGATGGTTTGTTTCTCCTTGGCTCCTTACCAGATTCGTGGGAAACCTTTAGATGTTCATTATCAAATTCTGCTCCAGATGGTGTTATCTCCATGGAACTTGCCAAGAGAAATATATTAAAAGAAGAAATGAGAAGAAAGTCTTAGGGTTCCTCTTCATCAGATGTCTTGGTAACTTGCTGTAGAGGGAGAAACAAGAACTGAGGTTCTCAGAACATGGAATAGAGTTGAAGTAAATCCAAAGGCAAATACAAAGATGATGAGTGCTTTCACCGTGGTAAGAAAGGCCACTTGAAGAAAAACAGAGAACAAACGTAACAAAGGGAAGGAAGAAAAGAAAGAGAATGACCATAAGAATTGTGTTGTTATTGCCATTGAAAAAGACCTTATGACAGTCCTTGATGAGAGCCTAGTTAGGGTTGTTTTTTATGAGTCAAGTTGGGTTGTGGATACTAGTTCTTATTCTTATGTTACATCAAAGAAGGATTTTTTTCTCATCTTATGCTCCAGGTGACTATGGGGTATTGAATATGGGAAATGAGACTATGTCTAGAGTGGCTGGCATTGTGACAATTTTATTGGAAACAGGTACGGGAACTAAACTTGTTTTAAATAATGTTAAGTATGCACCTGATATTTGTTTGCACTTGATATCTATGGGAGTTCTTGATGATGAGGGTTATGTGAGTACCAATGGTGGAGGTATGTGGAAGCTCACTAAAGGTTCCTTAGTGGTGGCTCGTAGTAGAAAGTGCTCTGGCTTGTACTGGACATCAGTTTCAGTATGTACTAATAGGGTGAATGCAATGGAAAATGATTGTTCCTAAGAGTTATGGCACAGAAGGCTTAGCCATATTAGTGAGAAGGGACCAAATGCATTGGCCAAGAAAAATCTTTTAACATATTTGAAGGGAGCTAAACTGGAGAAGTGTGAGCATTGCTTGGCTAGGAAGCAAAATAGAGTTTCTTAGACCAAGTGTTGGGTATCTTTAAGTAGTTTCAAGCTTCAGTTGAGAGGGTGACAAGGAAGAAGCTGAAGTGCATTCGCACTGACAACGGCGGTGAATATTATGAACCGTTTGATGAATAATGCAAGTAGATAGGTATTAGATACCAAAAGACTCCCCCAAAGACTCCTCAGCTTAACGGGTTGGCAGAGAGGATGAATAGGACCTTGATGGAGAGAATCAGAAGTATGCTTTTTGAAGCTAAATTGCCTGATTCCTTTTGGGATAAGGCTTTATTAATTGCTGCATATGTTATTAATTTGTCTCCTGTTATTGCTTTGTAGGGTGATGTTCCAAACAGAGTGTGATATGGCAAGGATGTCTCCTATGACTACTTGAGGGTGTTTGGATGCAAAGCTTTTGTGCATATGCCTAAAGATGAAAGGTCCAAGTTGGATTCCAAGACGAGGTAGTATAGCTTCATTGGTTATGACCTTGATAAGTTTGGTTATAGGTTGTATGATCCTGTTAAGAAAAAGCTTGTGAGAAGTCGTGATGTCATCTTTATGGAGGATCAAATCATTGAAGATATTGATAAGGCAGAAAAGTCAGAGTGTTCTAGTTCTAGTGGCCTAGTTAATCTTGATCTTGTTCCTCGGATAGTTGAACATGATGTTGCTAGACTTGATGATCACAATGGTGTCCACAATCATGCTCCTAAGCAGCATATTGATCTTGAGGATGTTGATGGTGGTGCTATTATTGATGAGGTAGATGCTCAAACTCCTGAAGTTATTGTTGAGCAAACTGTTCCACCTAGGAGATCTACTAAACAACATGTTCCTTCTTCCCATTATTCCTCTAATGAGTGGGTGTTACTCACTGATAGAGGAGAGCCTGAGTGCTATGAGAAAGCCATTAAAGATGAGCATAAGGATCAGTGGATTGAAGCCATGCCAGATGAAATGAAATCTTTGCATGAGAATCAAATTTCATCTTCTTTTCTTACCTATGGATTGTATGAAAAATATGGAGTTTTACATACCCCCTTAAATCCCCCCTTTTATTTAGTAAAAATTCCTATTGTTGGATACGATTGTAACGAGTTTTTCATAAATTTATAAGCAGAAGAAACTCTTTATTAAAGTTTTAAAATTCATTAAAGTTATAAAATTCAAATATAAAATTAAAATTCAATTTATAAATTTAATTTAATAAAATGAAAGTTATAAGACAAGAAAATGATAATAAAAATAAAAGAAGAATAAGTTCATTTACTTAGTTCTATATTCCTAGTATTTTATTATAAGTGAGTAGTGAAGTTGTCTAAGGGCATGAGAGCTTTGAAGAACAAGTAGGTGTTCAGAATCAAAGCTAAAGAACACAGTTTGAAGCCACGGTATAAGGCTAGATTGGTTGTTAAGGGATTTGGTCAAAAGAAAGGTATTAATTTTGATGACATATTTTCTCCTGTTGTAAAGATGTCCTCTATCCGAACAGTTCTTGATTTGATTGCTATTCTTGATTTGGAGAGCAGATGGATGTGAAGACAACTTTCCTTCATGGTAACTTGGAGGAACAAATTTACATAGAACAAAAATAAGGCTTTAAGGTGAAAGGAAAAGAAAATTATGTATGCAAACTGAAGAAGAGCTTGTATGGATTGAAACAGGCTCCTAGGCAATGGTATAAGAAGTTTGAGTCAGTTATGGGGGAGCAAGATTACAAGAAGACTTCTAGGGATCATTATGTGTTTGTACGCTAATTTTTAGATGATGATTTCATCTTCTTGTTACTTTATGTGAATGATATGTTAATTGTGAGCAAGAATGCTTCTAGGATTGTCGAATTGAAGAAGCAACTAAGTAAGTTTTTTGCTATGAAAGACTTGGGTCATGCCAAGCAGATTTTAGGCACAATGATTACTCGCTTCAGAGATGCTAGGAAGTTCTATTTGTCACAAGAAAAGTACATAAAAGAGGTACTTCAAAGGTTTAGTATGTATGAAGCTAAACTTATTGCTCGCGCACTTACTCATCATTTCGAGTTGAGTAACAAATAGTGTCCTTCTATGGACAAAGAGAAGGAAGAGATGAAGAAAATTTCATATGCTTCAACAGTTGGCATCTTGAAGTATTCTATGGTATGTACTAGGCCAGATATTGCTCATACAATTAATATAGTTAGCCGCTTCCTCTCTGGCCCCGGTAAAAAGCATTGGAAGGTTGTGAAGTGGATTATGACGTATCTTAAAGGTATAACTGATTTAAGTCTTAGTTTTGGTGGTGATAAACCTTTGTTAGTTGGTTTTACTGATGCAGACATGGCAAGAGATGCTGATTCTAGAAAGTCTACATCAAGTTACACGATCAAGTTTGCAGTCGGAGCTACAACATGGCAATCAAGGTTATTAAAGTGTATTGCTTTGTCAATGACTGAGGCTGAGTTTATTGCAGCTATAGAGGCTTGCAAGGAGCTGTTATGGATGAAGAACTTTCTTCTTAAGCTTGGTTTCAAGCAAGATCAGTATGTGTTATTTTGTGACAACCAAAGTGTCATTCATCTTAGTAAGAATGTTAGTTTCCATGCAAGGTCTAAGCAAGTTGATGTTAGGTATCATTAGATACGAGATGTAGTAAATTCTAAGTTATCGGAACTAGAGAAGGTTCATACAAATGATAATGATGCCGACATGATGACTAAAGCATTGCCGAGGGAGAAGCTTGAGACTTGCTGCTTGATAGCTGAGATGGCCAAGTCCTCCACTTAGTCGTGAGGGGGAGATTTAATAGGTCGGGTCACTCCTAAGTGAGTCCCTAGTCTACATGACTTGAGGGTTCCTTTTATCCCCAGGCATTTAAGTTAATCAAAAAGGAAATCAACAGTAAGAGTGAAAAGTGAGAGAGAAAAGAAAAAGGTAAAACTTGGGTGAAATTTTCGTAATTTTTTTCAGCATTGTGTAGTTTTCATCAACACTTCAATCGGGTGGTGATTTCTCGTTGGATTGACGTGAAATTTTAACCAAAGGTTCTACTCTCATTGTTCTTCATTATGGACGGTGGAGATCTGATTTGGAGATCTCTAGAGTGCCTAGATATTTGGTCGAAGTTGCTGTCAGATTCTTGGGTGATTTTGTTCTCAACTCTTTTGATTTTCTTCTTTTGATGATTACTGTTGTTGTTTTGAGTTGAATGTTGAATCTAGTGTTATCTAGATGTGAAAAACTCCTTTGTATCTTGATTAGGTGATAGTGGAGATTTTCTAACCAGACTAGGTCTCGTGATTTTTCTTTTCTCATAATGGGAGAGGTTTTCCACATAAAAATTATTGATATGCTTTACTTTTCTTGCCACTTAATTTTTTGCATTGGAGATTAGTTGCCTGCTGCATTTAGTTTAATTGGTTTGGACTATTATCTGAATTGGTGCACTGTTTTTAGTGTTAGTTGTGCTTGTTCTCACAGGGAAAGGTTTATTAATCTTATTTACTTTGTTTTCCGCTTCCTACTTTCCCAACATGTATTTTCCTTTTTTTTATGGTTCATTTTCATCTTAGAGCTCTTTCTTCAATCCTAAGGATGATAGTCATTACACATTCTTTATGATTTGTTTCAATGGTGCTAGATAAACTTTCTTATGATCTTTCAAATACTAATACTGTAAGTTGATCGATCTAAACTAGGGATAATAGTTTTGGTGCAACCAAGTTTGCCCTTCTGGGCTTGATTCAGCTTCAAATCAGGATTAGCCCAACCTAAAGTCTGACAAATAATATAAAAAATGACATCATTTTAAAAGTTTTTTTTTAATTAATAATTTTGTGATGAGTAAGTTGACTTGGGCTTAATAGCGCAAGCTTAACTCGACCAATTGTCATACCTAATAAGAACCTCTAAATTACATATACAAGTCTTTATGTTTTTTTATATCTTGCATTTGACTCTTGAACAAGCTTAAACGTCATCACGATGGGATATTTCTTAATATCATGCTTACATACACATTACATATGTATACTTCCTATTGATGAATGAATCGGCATGTCGTTGTACCAGCCATCGGATAGGACCAAAAGTTAGGGACCACCACCGCGTCGTTCAGGAGAAGCCGATCAATTTACGAGAAGTCCCTTAGCCGTACGATCTAACGAGACGGTCGAGGTATCGTCAAACATTCCAATCATGCATATGGACGCGTGCCTGTAAGCACGTGATTAGAATCCAACATCAGAAGTATCTTGTCTACGTGTCTCTTTTTTCTCTCTTGTCTCACTCCTCCTTCGAATCCCCGAAGGTTATTGCTATGTACACACCAGACTCACTATTTCCACTCTCTCTTCCAAGTCCGCGTCTTTGAGAGGCGGTGTATTTTGAGGTGGAAACAACACTCACACACGAGATTGGCTAGCTATCACGTCCTTTTTGTTGAAGACCATATTCATATATATATACAAATCGTGCGAACAGAGAGAGACTCGAGGAAGCGAACGAAGAGCAGCCAGAAATTGCCCCACAAGAAATTAAGGGTTCTTCTTCTTGTCCTTATTGTTAATTTTGCTCCTTTGAGATTAATGTTCGTTCGTAATAGTCCGTGTATATATTATCTTGTTTTGTTTCATAAAACAGTTCGCTTTTTGTTGTCTTCTGGGTTGATTTTAAATGGGTTGTCGGAGTTAATGATCCGAGTTCGTTATGTGTTTGATAAATTAGGCTGTCGTGTTTTGGTCTGACGAAAGATGGTGACTTTTTGGCTTATTATGTGTTTGATGTTTTGAAGTTTAGTTTTTTAGTTTATACGGAAAGTATTGGCGCGCTTATTAGATATGGAGATTTGGGTGCCGGGGTTTGATTGTTGAGGTTGTTTATGGTTCGAGTTAGTCTTCTGTTATGTATAGATTATTTTCTAAATTGGAAATTTTATACTTAAAAGATGGTTGCTTTGGTGTTTAGAGGTGATTTCTTATCAAGCATGTATGGAGAAATTTAAATAGCTTGAGAAAGAACATGGCCTATTGGGTATATAGTGAATTCGATAGCATGAATTTAGGGTTTTCAGTTATGTGTTCTATAGCTTTTGAATGTTACAAGGACATCGAGTATTCGAGATTTGAGCATTTTTTGTTTGACCGATCATAATGGATGGATTTGTTTGATTCTTCCTTTCTGTTCTATCTTACGTTAGGATCTCTTTGTTCTTTATTTGTTTCTGAAGTTAATGCCGGTTTTATAGGCTGCTCGACTTGCCAATATTAGTTATACATTTGAAGCGACTTGTGTTTAAGTGTTGTGACCATGTTTGGTCGTGGTCCAATGAGGAGTAATAATACCAAGTATTATGAGGTTCTTGGTGTTTCTCGAACTGCAACTCAAGATGAATTGAAGAAAGCTTATAGGAAATCTGCTATTGTAAATCATCCAGACAAAGGTGGAGATCCTGAGAAGGTAAAGACTTTCAGACAGTTTATATATGCATTCTAAGTTATGTACCGAGGCCCTTTAACTGGCCAAGATGTATGTTTCATGGAACTTGGCCACTTATGACTAACACTGGTCGCCTTCTTGTACCAGTTCAAGGAGTTGTCTCAAGCTTATGAAGTTCTTAGTGATCCTGATAAGAGGCAAACCTATGATCAATATGGTGAAGATGCACTTAAAGAGGGAATGGGAGGAGGTGGTGGTGATTTTCATAATCCGTTTGACATCTTTGAATCATTTTTCGGTGGCGGAATTTTTGGTGGTGAGACAGATTGTTGAACTTTGTATTTTGCATCCCTTCCCTTCCTCTCCCTTTTCCCAGTGCCCTATTTGTTCTTTTCATTCATCTTAGCTGGAGATTTAGCTAGTACTTAATGCTGTAGGTGGTGGCAGTTCAAGACGAAGAAGGCAGAACAGAGGTGAAGATATGGTACACTCTTTGAAGGTTTCGTTAGAGGACTTGTACAATGGGACAACAAAGAAACTCTCCCTTTCTAGGAATATTTTGTGTCCTAAATGTAAAGGGTGTGTAAAATTTCTATGTTTAATTTTCATATTCATTTATTCCATAATGGTTTGATATTTGGTGGCCAGTAATGATGCATGGTTGCTTAAGCATTTGTAGATCATCTTAATTTGCTCAATTAGCTTTTTCCCCTGTGTTTCGGGACTTCAGTGATGTACGAAGTAGTTCTAGGCTCTCTTTTCCTGGATTATTATTCTAGGTCTCAAGTTTTTGCATATTTAGCATATTAAGACTCCTACTCCCTTGTTGAACTCGGCCTAGAACCTTAATATCTTCTCTCCTTTCGCTTGCTCTTTGCAATTCTCTTCCTCTGGCATCTATCTTATTTGTATCCACTATCTATAGTTTTCTGCTTGTTTACAATGTTTCTAATGCTCCTTGTCATTGATAGTTTGTACGCTTCAAAACGTTTCAGGAAAGGGTCAAAGAGTGGAAGTTCTGGTACTTGTTATGGTTGCCAAGGAGCTGGAATGAAGGTTATAACACGCCATATAGGGTTGGGAATGGTTCGGCAAATGCAACATATATGTTCTGATTGCAGAGGCACAGGTACTTGATTGAAGCACTTCTGTTACGTTTTCTTCTCCTCTTTGTTCTTTTTATTTGCCCGTTTTGGTTATCAAATCCCATATTAAAGTTTGCTGTTGCTGCAGGTACGGTTATTTCTGACAGAGATAAATGCCAGCAGTGTCGAGGAAACAAGATAACACAAGAAAAGAAGACGTTGGAAGTGCACATTGAGAAGGGAATGCGAGATGGTCAGAAAATAGTTTTTGAGGGTCAATCTGATGAAGCTGTAAGTGACGTTCAATTTTTTAACTTGGAATCATTTTGAACCTGTATCCTGAAACAAAATTGGTTGAAACCCTTTGTTCAGCAAGCAGCCAATGGCAATAAGCAAAGATAATAGAATACAACTGCTTTGTGGACTGGTTCTTTTAATTATGGAAAGCTTTTCTTGGCAAAATATTACTGTCAAGCTGAAACATGAAGCAGAAATTTTGGACTTATATAAAATTGCAAATATGGCCATTTATTTTAAAGAGTCGGGTAAAAGTAGAACTCTTTCATGGCAAACAAAATCTCGGCTAGTTTGAGGGAACTCACGACTATCTTAGGCAGTGAATTCAGGAAAAGAATCTTATGCTTTCCATTATACCTTGTGCAGCCCGATACGATAACAGGAGACATTATTTTTGTGTTGCAACTGAAAAAGCATCCAAAGTTCAGGAAGGAAACTGATGATCTCTTTGTAGAGCACACCCTCAGCTTGAAAGAGGCTCTCTGTGGTTTCCATTTTATCCTAACTCATCTTGATGGCAGGGAGCTTCTGATTAAATCAAAACCAGGGGAGATCATAAAACCTGGTACGGATCTTTTAATATTTCTATCTTAGACTTTTTTTGTCAGGACCTAGTGCATAGCTGAAAGTTAATTTCTTCTCGACAGGTCAATTTAAAGCAATCAATGGCGAGGGGATGCCCCTCCATCAGAGACCCTTTATGAAGGGCAAGCTTTATATCCATTTTAATGTGGTTTTCCCGGAATCTGGCACGCTTTCTCCAGGACAATGCTCTAGTTTAGAGACCATATTGCCGCGAAGTCCAGGCAAGCATTTATCGAAGATGGAGCTGGATGATTGTGAGGAGACCATTCTGCATGATGTGCATAATATGGATCATGAGTTGAGGCAGAGGAAGCGTCTACAACAGCAGCAACGACAACGTTACGAGGCATATGATGAAGATGATGATGACTCATCAATGCCTCGAGTGGACTGTGCTCAGCAATAAAGCTTAGGATTACCAGTATTCTACTACGTCGCGCCTATGTTGCTCTCATAATTGAATTACTGTTTAGCCTTCACTTTTGCTTTATCAGTTCTTTTTAGCTCTGGGCGTTCTGTTCTGGCTCATCTCTATGGTTAGTTTTTATGCTTCTTACAATTTGAGATAGACGTAATAGTATAAACTTTTGCAAGCAGAGTATTTGTGGTAATCATCTATTTATCTAAAATTCTGCATTTTGGAAGGCATTGAAGACATTGACAAGGATTGGTGTGATGAGTTACACTAAGTTCAATGAGCTAGCATATGACTTTCTTGCTTCCTTAATTTAATCACCTTGAGAAGAGACCACCTTGGTTGAACGCAACTTACCTTAGCATCCTGCAAATGCAAATCTATATGACCCGTTCTGCTTGTACTTGACAATTGGTAAGAAGTCTGAACTTGATCAAATTTTGAGTTAAAATTCGGGTTTCAGTTCAAAATTCAGGCTTTGAGCTGAAATTTTGATTTTGGATCATAATTCGAGTTCTGAACTAACTCTGGGATTAAAGTTTAGATTTTTAAATTAAAAGTTTGACAAATTTAAAATTTTCCATTTAAATTCAAGTTTATTTTGAATTTGGAAATTCGAGTTTTGCTTATCTGACCCGACAACTAACTTGTCTTCTGACTGGAATAGCATCCATGTAGAAAAACGTCTTCTCTGACCCACTTGGTTCTGCCAGAATAAACCAAACTTATCTCTTCATAGCAGTGGTTACAGATTTTTGATGCAGACAAAGCAGGTGCATCTAATCTGGTCTTTTAGGTTTTCGCCTTGTCTCTTCAATAGTTTTCCAGGAAAGCTTTTGACCATGGAAACCAACATCATATCTGCTAAGTCATACTTGTTCTATCAGTTAGGTATCAGTCGTGTTTCCATTTTCAAGGTTACAACTGAACATGCTAACCTCTGGCTTCAATCCTTGAGTTCCTCTTGTACTCCTGATTACAATTCTTCAATATCATAATAAATAATAATTGCAGTGGAACTGCTGATTAGCAATTAAAATCCTTATTTATTGTAAAAGTTTCAATTAAATGTGTAATTTGACACCATAATATTATTCAAAAAATTCAACATACTCGATGCACAAAATTCCTCACTTTCTAGAGGCCTAAGGAGGGTCATAATGTACACAATATTTCTTTTGTATTTTTCTAAAAGACTGTTTCTATGACTTGATACTAATTATATCTCAATATTATTAAATAACACTCATATGTTAAAAATGGAAACAAGTACGATAAAAGTTTATTTAGATCTTTCATGAAATGTTAAGGAAAAGATTACCCTTTTAGTTAAAGTTTAAACTTTAAAGAAATTAATTTTATGATCACATTAATGCTTAATAAGTTCAAATTTTCTATTTGTAATATTACATAGATTTATTTATAACTCTCGTATTAAAAATTGCCAAAAATTTAATTCAATTATTATTTAGAGAGCCATGGTGCTATTTTTAAAAAATAAAGTATAACGTGATATTATGAATAACAATAAGACTAATTTAAACTTAAAAACATTAAAAATAACTAATACCTTTTAATTAAGAGTTTCTTATAATCTTTTGTTTTTTACATGGGTTATTTTGAAATAATCTCTTTATTAATTAAAGGTAAGGCTACGTATCATTGAACTTTTTCAGACTCCGTATTTCAGCAATATTTTTACTGAATTGTTATTATTAATGTTGTTGTTTCTCGTAATCTCTCGGTAGAAATTAGGTAGCAGAAGATAAGATTATTCATGCTGTGTGTACTAATCCTCAAATACTTCTTTTTCTTTATTCCTTTCCTATAAATTATCATATTCTTCTTTTCGTTTCTTAACATAAGCTAGGAACTGTGTCAAGATTCTTCTGGTTTGGCTCTTCTAAGTCTGGAAGATACTCTCAAACATATTCTGCAGTTTACATTTCTGTCTCTTCTTATCAAACCATACTTACACATTAGCTTAGTAACTAATAAAATGGTTATATACACTAATTAGGTTTTGAGCTTATCTTCAGAAAACACTTTATAATTCTTAGTTCTTAATTTAATTACATACTCTTAAGTCACAAACAACTTATTACTAAGCAAGTGGAGTGGTTTAAAACATTTTAAAATACTCTTTTTTATATAAATAATCGCTTAAACTTGCATACACAAACTTAAGCAAGAGAAGTATCTGATAATACTATAGAAATGGAAAGTTTAGGTAGTGCAAGAAAGGGTCCACCATTATCGACGTGACACAGTATCTGGTCCCAATGTTCTTAATTTAAGGCAAGCCTGAAACTGCCATCGTTTGTGTTCCTGACCCTTTGCATTATATTAATGTTTCCCATTTCAGCATTTGGTGAATGACTCCTACTACCTTAAAAAGATTCACAGGTTTATTCTACGGTGAAGATGAGTTAAATCTTCCTTTTTTAAATAACTAAACAAGTCATTGGGATTGCTTGGAAGGTTTCGGTTTTGGTTGAAACAAAGCTCGCATGCGGAGTTTGGTGCAACGGCGGTGGTGGTCAACCTCAAAATACATATTAAGTTGTGTTCCAGGAATCCAGTTAGTACTACTGCTAAGGTTGTCTGATAAGATATTTGCCAAAAACTAGGTAACATTGGAATTCTTCGATTTCAGTCTATAATTAAAAAATTCAAATCAATTATATCATTTTAATAGTAAAACTTAAAAATATCCTTTTTTTTAATTTGGTTTTTGACTTTTCGATTCAATTTATTTTAATAACTCTTTTTGTTAAAATTGACCAAGTTATTAATTAATTGTTTAGTTTATAATCTAATTAGTTTTTATAAATTAGAATAAATTGATTAATTTTATTTAACAATCTCCTTTTTCAATTAAATTTTAAATTTTTTATAGATAAAGACCGTCTCTTCATTCATATTTTAAATTCTTTAGTTTTATTTAATTTGACACCGATTTTATAACGTTTTAATATAAGTTGAACATTTTAAACTTTAAATTTTTTGTCTTATTGGTTTAACTTTATATACAATTTTTAAAATTAACTTTATATACAATTTTTAAAACAATCATTTTAAGGTTGTCTTAATCATAGGCTTAAACACAAGCTAAGTTATAAAAAGCTTATGATGTTATATTAGCAATTTAAATTAACATTGATAAAGTTCCAATTAATTGGGTTCATCCTTTAGAATAATGAAGCTCCTCTTTTTAATGTATCTAAGCTTTTTCATGTTTTTATTTTAACGGAAGAACTCGCAGTCGTTATTTTTTAGATGTACACTCGGTAAACTTTCAGATTGACGTAATAGCCTGGAAATCACGTCAACTAGGTACTCTGCACTAGGCAAGCTCTGCACAATAGGCTCGATCAAGAGAGTGTAGGTAGGGAGATTCGAACACATAACCTTTTGGCCACATTCGTACAAATTGTATGTTAAATAAAATATTAATTTATCATTTTTGGTGTATGATGAATAAAATATTAATTTATAAATCATGTATTATAAATAAATAATTCATAATTTAAATAGTCTCTCCACTAGTTAAGGATAAGGCTCCGAGCCCATGTATACCATAATTTTTCTAGGTTATTGTTGTTGTAATTTGGTAATATATTTTAAATAAAATTTGTAAAAATATTCAGTTCATTTTCCCTTTATTTAAGAGCGACCATACAATCAGCAAGAGCATCAAATCTGGAGTGCTTGATCCTAACACTCCAATCGTCATCTTCATACAGGTTGTAAATTGATTCTTGAAGACAAATGATAAGCTTCAAGAGAGAAAAAAAACCATGAAAATAGCTGAATTTTTCTGGTGGCACATCCGTCTGGCATGTGATGTGAGCCATGTGTGCATCTAAGACTTCAGAACACATAGTGCTTATCTCTGAAACTTGCCCATGTTTGTTGCAAGATGGTTTTCTTAGTTGTAATTATTATACAAATCTGAGATGTTACTATTGGTTCATGTGTTTGTGTGTTGCATTGATTGTCCTCTTCTGTTCCAAAATAGTAAGTTAGTAGCCCACTTGCTTTTTCCTATGACTAAATAAGAGGATTTCAATACAATAATTACTCAATCAATTGGTCAATTGACTATATTTGGAAAGTTTTTCACTAAAAAACCATACTGAGTTGTTCGATCAGCAGAAAAATCTATAATAATTGAATCAATAATTAAGTTTAAAGATCAATCCATTGATGTATACATATTCAGAAATTTTCTGGCAAACCAAACAAGATGATGATTATCAATCTGAAAGAATATTTTTCTTGGGAGAAAACACAAAAACCAACATTCAGTGAATCAGATTCATCAGCTAAAAGGAAGAAGAGGGTCCTATTACTCAAAACGAGCTTCATATGCTCTTGCACTAAGAGATAGGTGAAAGGTCGATGACAAATTGTGGCTGCACATGGACTTGCTATGGATTTTTCTCATCAGAGGGTACCAATGGTACGAGTTGACTGAGACATTAAGAGAGAAAGTAGGAAAAAAATGTTTTGAAGGCATTATTAAAATAACATATTTTATATAACTTATTTAATAAATCAATGATTTATCAAATAAGTCAAAATAAATAGGTTATTTCTAAGTTATTATTGAAAAATAGTTATTATGTCAAAAAAATTAAAATGTAAGAAAAAGATCTCTCTAGCCTTTTTTTTTTAATCTTGTATTTTTTAATTATTCAATTAGTTTATTGATATGGACTCTTTAATACTTCTTTATTTATTTATTTCATACCTTTTACTTTTCCCTTTATAATGGCAAATCATGAAAGAATCATAAAAAGCTCAAGCTCCATTGTTATGTGCCTATCAAGCAAGCATTTCTCTTTAGCTCCACAGCAATTCCTCCATGGACAAACAACATATCAACCTAGAGATTGATGCTCCTCAACACCAACCCATGCTCCTTACCTCATCATCATCGTCATCTTCCACCACCACCTCCTCCTCCTACTCATGCACTGATCATGACAAGAACTCCAAAAGTGGAGAAAATTACAGAACTCCAAGAGGGTCAATCAGGAAGGTTCAAAAACTGGAGACTGTGAACACTGAGGCCGAGAAGAGGCAAAAGAGCAACGAAGAAAACAACAAACACCCGACATTTCGAGGGGTTCGAATGAGGAGTTGGGGCAAATGGGTGTCTGAAATCCGAGAGCCTAGGAAAAAGTCAAGAATATGGCTTGGAACTTACCTTACACCTGAAATGGCGGCTCGAGCTCACGACGTAGCAGCTTTAGCCGTTAAAGGAGGCTCAGCTTATCTCAACTTCCCTGAATTGGCTCATCAACTTCCACGTCCCATCAGTAAGTCCCCCAAGGACATTCAAGCTGCAGCTGCTAAAGCTGCAGCTGAATTCGAGATCAGTAGAGTCGAACCGAGTTTTTCTCAGCTTGAATCGACAAGCTCTCCTTCCACTACTAATGATATTGATGACACATTGTTTGACCTGCCGGATCTCTTCATCAGCGGTGACGGGTCCTCCTATTATTCTCCGACTTGGCAGTTTTGTGCGGCAGATACTGGATTCAAACTAGATGAGCCATTCTAGTGGGGGTACCAGCTTTCAGAGATTGATCACATGATCAGTAACAAAACCAAATCCCGAAAAGTTCCATCGGAATCGCACTGGATTAGTTCTATGCCAACTGGGAGTCACTTGGAATCGTCCATCTTGTTTGCAGGATCAGTACCTGAAAAATTACAGGTTACTTCTCCTCTTGCTAACTAATTCAGTCCACGACACTTTGGTTATGAGCAAGAGAATTCTGATCCATCAGCTTCCTGGAAGACGCATTTGGCGTTGTAAATTTGTTCTGTAAATTTCCTATTGTCAGGATTTTAATTACTAGCGATGGTGTTGACAGGAAGTTACAGGAGATAAATTGGATTTCACTGCCATTGTATCCCGATAAGAATTTATAACTGATAGATTTCTTGCTTTGATATATTAAATCTTCATATGCTTGTATCTAAGCTTTTTCTCTCTCTTTTTAGAATATTAATAAAAATCAAGCTCGATAAGATGTTAATGGATGTACTTAAACGAGTGCCTTTTACTTGTTTCAGCTTTAATTTGGAGAGTGTAGGTGACCGTTGACCTGAATGAAAACAGCATTTATCGTTAGATTTAAACGCACAAAATAAACATAAACATTGAATTTCATCCTGTGAAAATGATTTCTCCTTAAATTCTTTAATTCTTTCCTTAATTATCTTTTTAAATAGTGTCTTTATTAGTTAAGGGTCAGGTTGCGTATTATTGAACCTTCCTAAACTCCGCATATTAGGGAGATTTTAACTGGATGATTGGTATTGTTGTTATCTTTACAAAAAGAAAAAATTTAACAATTAGACTTCTCGAATTTGAATCTAAATCAATTCAATTAAATTTATTTACCTCGTTAAATGGTTCAACCAAATTGTATGATTAATAGATCATTTTGAGAATTTACTCACACTATAAATATATATAGATACAAATTTTTTAAGGGTCAAAGAAAGATTGAAAATATGTTTGCCAACATCACTTTTATGAACCATGATTGGAGCAAAGAAAACAATATGGATTCACAAATAAGGTGACAACACTATGTAACTAAAGTTGATATTTTATGTTGCAAAGTAGTAGCTATCTATAGTGAAAGTGAAGTCTATATAGAAAAGCAAAAGATGTGATCCACTATGTTTATGTTGCATTAGTGACCACTGACACTAACATCAGTATATCTCTTTATAATTCTATCTCTCCATCATCAATTTTGGGTATGCTTCAAATTAACCTAACCATTCTTGTTCCTTTCTCAAATCTTTGAGCATTTTATAAACTTTCTTTTTAACTTATCTACATAGGCATTAATAATTATTGCTTGCACTAAGTTTCATAACTTTTAAAGAATGTGAAAAAAAAGGGACAATACGAGACAGTCAAAAAATATATTAAATCAAGTTAATTCATCGTAATTAAATTTAAATTTATATTTAATAAAGTTTTAATATTACTAATTATAAAAGTTAAATTAGTTTAATTTAAATTGTTTGATTTTTAAAAAAACTAGATCAATTATAAAAATTGGATTAAATTCATATTAAATTTAATAATTATTATCCACGCAATTGGTCTGCTGAGGAAGGTGGAAGAATGTGACTGGCCTTAATATATTCAATGATGTGCATTACTAGCTTAAAGTTCAACTTTGACAGAGACAATGTAATTAATATTAAATTAATTGCTAATCATGGGAAGGATAACTTTTCAATATCTTTTTTGGGATGATTTTGTCTCCAATTCCAAGTCATAGAATTGACTAAGGGATGATACAAATAAGTAAAAGTGTGATATATAAACAATAGAGGTTTAATTTCTTTTTTCTTTTCAAAGATGCATTTTCAAGTTCATTCCACAAATTACTCTTATCCCAGAAAAGAAAAAAAATCATATTTTTTAAATCAATTATTATGTTTATGGTTGCTTTACTTTTCAGGGAAAATAAATAATTAAAGTGATATTTGCTATAATCCGCTAGTGTTTTTTAAATAATTAACTCATCCGATTAAAGATAATTAATGAGATCAAGAATAATATAAGCTATTTTATTAAATTTGAGATTTAAGATTACGAGAGAAAAAGTTGATTTTTTTCATTTTTATTTTTTTATAGTCAATTGGAAAACATAAAGAGACGGGATTATATACTTTGTCCTTTTTAATCAATTCCCATCTACAAATTTTACTGGATCCAATGAAATTTATAGATGAAACGTCATGGCACACGGTAGGAATTGAATAAATGAGACAGGAGGTCCCATTGACAAGAGACACATAGAAGAAAGTGAAAGAAACAATCTAACAATAAGGGGATGAGATCTCTTGTTTTAGTTATGATGTTTTTGTCATGTTTCATTCGTAAATATATGGATAAAATTTAATAAAATAGGGCTAAAACAAAGTAGCTAGAGCAAAAGACTTGATGAAAATTATGAGAGGGAAAGGGCAGAGAGAGTATTTGTTCGTAATTTATTTTCGGTTCTTAGTGAAAAACCTTAAAGAAACATGCACAATTTTCACTCGTTATAATACAATCAATTCCAACGGAAATACATATACTATAAGGTTTTAATGTGATCTTACGGAGAATTAAAAATTGGGCCTTAACCTCATGTATGGTGCTAATTTGAGTTAAGAAATACAAGATCGAATCATGTCTAAGTTACAAACCCAATTTATTATTATTTTTTATAAAATTATAATTATTATCTTCCAAGCACATACTAAATGAATTACTAAGTACATACAAATAATTTATTAAATAAATAAATAATTTAGACTCTAAGTATCGATTTCAATTAAACTACCAACTAATAATTAGGTCTAATTTCATTTTCATCTTTAACTCATTATTCTTGAATTGGTAAGTACATCAAAATTAACTTTTATTGTGATCGGATACATGTTATATAAAATGAATAATTCATCAAATACATGTAATAGTTCACAAGATAGTAAATTATATGATAAATCAACAATTTAAAGTCAAGCGACTAATTTAATCAACTCGCATTTACAGACCTGCATATCTCCGCTCTTAATCCATGATCTTCTAAGAAGCAGCCTCCGAACTACAAATTCAAGTGATGGTTTATTACACAAAAAGTAAATTTTACTGGTTGCGCCACCCTTGAAAGTTGAGTTCTACAAGATGGCCTTAATTGGTCTGATTTGTAGCTTCCTTTCAAGAAACCAATATCCATCACCTAAACATAGGCTTTTCCTTAGATTTGACACTTACCCTTTCTAAGCACATGCATTCAAGTAACATATTAAATAAATGAAAACTTCAGAGAAGAAGAAGAGCTCATTCATGGAAAAAGTGAAAGCAAGCAATGACCCACTTAAGACCAAAGTAAAACAACACAAATAATGGTTCTTTTAGTGATATCTTTTGTCGGTTTTTAAGAGGCTGGACCCTTAGACGATGGAAAGGTATGAAGAACAGGTATGTATCAAGAGACAAGCCTGAGGAATTATGTGTACACAATGTCTTTTACTTCGGCTTCCTACTCAGATTGAGACCAAAGAGGACACCTACCCCGAGAACATTAAGTTACGTTATTTTGAAAAGCGAATATTCTTTCAGTGGACATCATAGCAATGTTCCTGTTTCGTGCGAATCAAAGGCTTAATGCACTGTGACCCCTATTTACTCAAACAGGCAATCATCACATGTATATGATGACCTGACAGTGTTCGTCTTTCACGAGGAGTCATCATCTTCCAATAACTGCACAATACAGTGACAAATCATTCACGATTAATTTACATCACTTTTAGTGATATGATTCTTGAACAGCCTGAACTTAAAATAGCTTCATGACATGGATAACTAATTGGAAGAGTTGCAGAACATGAACATCGTTATCGGACACTAGCCCATACCTTAACCATGCTTGGGCCAGAATTTGCAGTCCAGCGTAGCAATAACAGCCGATCTTCACCTCCTTAAAGAACATCATCAAAAGATTAGAAACTAGAAAGAGCAAGTTCAAAAGGGTTTTAGACTATTCCCAAAATGATCAAAGTTAAATTAAACATAAAGAAGGAATTAAACACTATACATTGGTTTTCAACATCTTTGTAGACATCTAACCAAGATTAGATACAGCTAACACAATCTATTATTACCAATAACAATCGTTTATACAAAACAAAAATTGAAAGTGTTTCTAAATGCGTCCATATGTACCAAATACTGCAATGTCGAAGATAGCCCCTACAGGTTTAATAAATGGAGAAATAACACAAGCCAACTTCAGATACAATGTCCTGAAACGTGTACTGTAAAGGGCCTGTTTAGAAATCAAAGGCCTTTAAGGAATTGCACCAGTTCAATGGGCTATGGCCTACCGGTTCTAATCTTCAAAAAACTCCAGTGCTTCCAATCAACAAGTTAAAAAGATTTACTTAAACCTAAGGACTAACAGCAATCTAGGTGATTTCCACATGTGGGTAGAAAGGAGATGCAGTGACTTCCACCAATTTTCTTCTTCCATGGAGGGAGCTTAAATGTACAGTACAACGAGCCTGCTCCATCTATAAAGTTCAAGCCTCTTATAGAGGCTCAAGCAGGTTGACATGAGCCTGATCTGGTAAACAGGAGGACTAATCCTTCTGTCAATCAGATATAAACAGGTTTGACATCATTAGGTCCAAAACTGGTGGCACATGTTGGACATTTGCGATGACGGCTTTCAAAAAGTTTCTGTACACAGTGATTGCAGAACAGGTGATAGCATTTTGTAATGACAACCTGTTCAGAAACATCAAGTTTTTAGAGCCTTTACTAAGTATACAAACACCAATCAAAGAAACTTTTTCCCTGCTTTGATGCTTCATCAGTTTAATTATAAGAATGAAGCAGATTCCTAAGTGCAGCGATTGACTAGGGTTTTATGATTTGATTCCTTATTTACTTTGCTCCAAATTTCCACTATCTATACAAGTGACATGAGTACTTCAATCACCACTTACAAAGTACAATGTAACACACCCAAAAGCCACAAATAAAAGAAGAGGGATGAAGACTTGCCTCTTTGGGTCTGTCAATGCAGATACTGCACTTAACGATCTCCCTGTACTCTTTAAGTTCTTGATGGAGTTTCTCCACAACTGATAACCCCTCTGTCTGTGCTTGTAGACGTGAAATCTTTCTCCTCACAACCGCTGCTTCTTCCTCTTTTCTTCTTCTCTCATACCTGGTAAAAAAAAACATGGTAATTACATGCCTTCTCAAGGAAGAACATAGAAGGGATAGGATTATATTTCAGTACCTCTCTCTTTCTGTTTCTACCTGCAGGTCTAGAAGAGCTGCTCGACTTTGTACAACCCTAGATTGTGAATCATCCAATAACTCCCTTGCTTGGTTAGATGTTCTTCTCACATCGAGCAATCTATTCTGTGTATTCTCCAATGTCAATGAGTTCTGAAACTTATCTGCAGCAAGTTTTTGAACCTGGTCTGCACAAGTTTTTAACTGCAACAGCGGGGAAGTTCATATTTAACATCTCCGATTTGATTTGACAGTATTTGTACCACAATAAAGTTCAAAAGTACCTGATCTTCAATTCTTGATGTTTTTACATCATAGAAATCAAGAGAAATATTGGATTGCTGAATTTCCCTTTCAATTCCTTTTTTTTCAAGTAGAATAGAATCCTGCAACTGTCTTGCCATCACGCCTTCTAGGACAAGCTGAATTAGGCACATAAAGAGAAACAATCAAAATCTAAGCATGCAAGTGGTGAAGTCAGATTACTAATAATTCATGTTGAAGACCAGTGGACATCAAGCATTATAATCCAACCACATGCGAAAGAGAATCTACACATTTAGATATCTATGTTCTCAACCTATTCAAGTTACAAATTATCGATTCTGGTACATATCAGACCTAGCCAGCAAGACAGTTAAAACCGACTGAAACATGTGCCAGCATCTTTTATATACCAAGAGCTGAAGTCCACACAAGTTAGGTGTCAAAACCAACCAAGCACATAATAAAAACAAGATAAAATGTAAAACTTCCATATCATCCACAAATATAACAGATCATCCATTCGTACAAATAGATTAATAGCATATGTGGATGGGAGTAACTGAAAAATAATTTACAAGAATATGTTAATCACCTTAATGTTGTAATCATCTCTCTCTGTGATCTGCTGCAACAATTGTTGGTTTTGAGTTTGCATATCATCATATGCTTGTCCTATTGTCTGAAAATAACCAAAGGAACAATACCAAGATGAAGCCCAATAGAACAAAAGAGAATGCCGATAATAGTAGCAACAAACTAACCTCTATTTCAGACATGTAGGCTTCATTTCCTTCATTTTTTGATTTCAGAACATCACTAAGCTTACATATACCCCTGAAATCCAATAGATCAACATTTTTAGACTTGATGGACACAATTATTGGACAAGAGGATAGCGGATCTTCCAGTTAGGCCCACAGTTCACACAGCAATAAAATGATACATAAGGTGCTCATAACAGTAACAAAGTCCAGAAAGACACTACATAAAACACAACAAAGTTGATCTGACTACCTCTCACCCCTTTTCCCTTAAAAGGCATGTTTTGAGAACATCGATATCAAAGGCTTTTCTTACCAAAGGTATTAAGAGGTCCCGTTTCTGTCTGGGGTGAAAGGATATAAATTATGGTGATCCAAACTGATCAAATGGTTGATCGACATCTGAAAGGCTTTACAGCATGATTAAAATACATGTCGTTTTACAATAGAACAAATTCAACCTTTTAGACGCTTCCAATTGCTGTCTCAGGTCAACAATCTCAGCTTCTGCAGCTGCTAGCCTTTGCTGGGATATAGCCTCAGCTTCATTTGCTGTCTTAACTCGTAACTCTAACCTTTGCTCATCAAGGGAGGCTTTCAAACTTTGAACGTGAGCCCATGCCTTGTATTCCAGATCCTTAGCATCCAGGATATCCCTGCAGTTGTGAAATGTTTCTGAATCATAATAAGATCATATCATGTAGCTTCCACTAAATATATGAAGGATCCACAACTAAAATTGTCAAGCCAGCAATGCGTAAAGATATCATAGACTATTGTGCAGGATTGAAAACCAACTTACTTGGAGCACTATCAATGATATATTTCAATTTAATCTCAAGTGATCAACATTTTAAATTAAAGATAATTTGGTCCCTCACAAGGACGACAGGAAACAGAAAAGAAACTGTGTATCCACCAAACTGGTTTAAGTTTATGATTCTTTAAGTTGAATTTCACAACAAAACTAACACAATATGTTATGAGAAGATGGGATGAATTCCAAGCCATCTGCACATTGTCTAGCAAGGATTTTCTGAGATAAAGGGGTTGCAGAAGAACATGTGTATAAGCTAACCTTGAATCAATGGATTCATGTCTATACATTTCCAGCATTAACTTCAACTCCAGAAGACTTTCTTTCAGATCTTGAACCTGAAATATTTAATCATATATTATATACAAGAGGCAACCACATTATTTTTATCTATCAAAAGTTCCAAGTAGACTTCAAAGACCAAAAGCACTTGTGGAATCTGCACTTACAAGGGCCTGCCATGGACATAAAGAAAATATTTCTGACATATCCCCAACTCTCTCTCTCTCTCTCTCTCTCTCTCTCTCTCTCTTTCTCTCACACACATACACACAGCCATATAAAATTTGGATGGTCGTTCACCACGAAAAGAATAAATGTAACATCCATAATTCCTTACTGACTATAGCCAAATGGAGGCTTTCTTTTGTTGTGTTGTGCATAAGTTGTGGGAGCTGGTCAATAAAGGCTGCTGCATGGGTGGTGAGAGTTGATTGCATGTGCATGAAGGTTATGTTGTTGATTAATGGCAGCTGTCTACGTGAGGTGAATGGAGGTGTGTCTTTTTGTGGAGCTTAGATTAGTGGAGGGCTGATGTTAGTGGAGACTGGTTTGAATAGATTTTTCAAGGTCAATTTCGATTTAAGTATGAAATTTCAGAATTTTTGGCTAAACCAATCTCGAGATAAAAATCCCACAATGACTAAAGGTCAAGTCTACCAGAAACCCAAAAACAGTACAATTCGAGTCTATTTGTTTCATTTATGCATTTTATGTGGAAGCTCCTTGGAGAGTAGATGCAGGTTGCGTTGATGAAGAGTTGGTGGAGTGATGTTACAGTGTTGTTGTGTGTGGGTGTTACGTGATGGAGAGTTGAGAAGGGTTCTTGCTTCAATGGGAGGAGTGGCGTTGTGATGGTTGGGTGTTGGTGGATGAGAGAGCTGTGTAGAAGATAGCTTGCATTGTTCAGTTGTGAGTCAACAAAAGAAGGCTTGCCTTGTGGAGGATTGGAGCTACGCCGATGTTGTTGAAGATTGGAAAGTGGCAACTGCATGAGTGGAGGCTTGTATATGTTTAGGACTTAATCCATAGTCATTTACATTCATTTTATGTTCATCTATGGCTGGTTTATCATGTTTTAGCATTGTTCGAGGTCCATTGCCCTCCACTAATCTAAGCTCCACAAAAAGACACACCTCCATTCACCTCACGTAGACAGCTGCCATTAATCAACAACATAACCTTCATGCACATGCAACCAGCCCTCACCAACCATGCAGCAGCCTTTATTGACCAGCTCCCACAACTCACGCACAACACTGACACCCTACAGAACTTCAACCCCAAAATTTGAAAGATAAATCAAGTAATATAATACAAGAAAGAGTGATATACCACAGACTGCAGTTTTTGTATATCGGCAACTTGGTTGGCAAATCTATCATATAAACTTTCATACTCCTTAGCCTGCTTGAAAAAAATACTTATTTGAGTATGTGGATTTAATTGAAAGAGATAAATGAATATACCAAATAGAACCTACCTTCCCATCCAAAACTTTGGAAAGAGACTGCACATCAGCCCGTAAAGAATGAATGTTAGAAGCAGTCTCCTTGAATTTACTTAGTTGGCATTGCATTGTGCTCATATCCTCAGGAAATGATGAAACCAGGCCTTTGAACTGTGCAATTATTTCTTTTCTTCCTAAGAAAGAAAGCAAGACAATCAAGTATTAATCACACACCTGCAGGGACAAAAGGTACAATCATTACAAGATCTGGGAAACATCTTCTATTAATTACCAGGCTCTCTTGATGCCTCTTCAAGCTTAAACTTGATCAGACTTTTATCCTCAATCTGTTTCTCTAACTGCATTCCCAAATCAGTAATTCTAGAATCTGAAACTGCAGAAGATCTTCGAAAAACATCAAATAAGTCACTTTTCATACTCAATTCCCTTCCCCCCAAAACAAGGTTGTCCTTTTCAACCTACAAAATTAAAAGTTATGGTTAGCAACTGAATCAAATTGACACAAGAAAAATGAGAGACTAAAGGCAAAAACAAAACTACCGACCAGTTACAACCTGTAGTTTCTCAAAGAAGGCCTGATACTGGAGCACATCTGATTTTGACTTCTCAACTTGATCTCTAACTAAAAGCAATTCTTGAGAGGAAGATATAGACTTCAGGTTCTTCAATGAATTCTGCGAACAAAAATCCCTATCTAGTCACATTACCAACCAACTAATGCTACAGTTGAGGCTTTTAGAAGCACAAAGCTAAGCAAAAACACTAATAGCTATGAAAAGCCAACCTGCAAATCCGACAACTGCTGCAATATTTTTACCCTCTCATCATAAAGACCTTTTATTTCCAATAGTCTAGAAGAAGCTTGATCCTGGGAATTTAAATAGATTAGTATGACCAATATCTCCCAGACAAAGAAATTCTCAAGCATGAAACCAAACAAACAATAGCTGACAACTTACTAGAATTTTTTTGAAAGAAGATTCCATCTCTTCCAGATCTTTTTGTTTATGTCTGACCTTATCAGTAGCAGCAAGCGTACTTCCCAAGTTTAGGGCAGGGAAAAATGCCCCTTTCGTAGCATCCCTCTCAGCTTTAAGACTGGCCAGCTCACTTTTACCTTTTTCCAGTTCGAAAGTTGCACTCTCCAATTCCACTTTGATAAGCCACAAAATCAATCAAACTGATGACTCTTTTTACAGTAGAAGTCAATATTATATAAATAACTATTTCTAGCAACAATAGTTACACTTTCATAAATTCTCAAGCACCTGAGGGATTAATAAGAAATGTATTGTATGCTTAACTAGTAAAACTTCAACATAAAAGAACACAGAAAAACCCAGTAATCATGTGAAAAGCAGGTAATTCATACCACCCACCAAATCTATTGCATTATCATTAATACAGTCAATGGAAGGTAACAGTGTAAGAGAAAATTCACACATACACAGAAAGATGGTAAAATGCCATAATCAAAGGAAGCACATAAACACACAGATACATAATGAAAGTGTGTTGTATGCATATAGATAAAGTACAAATAGGAGTATCGGCATCAGAAATTAATCTTTTTTAAAAATCAACCGAAATTTTACCTTTTACATTCCTAAGCTCAGCTTTACTTTTGGCAACACTGTCTTGACACTTCAGGAGTTCAATCGCCAGTGATCTTATCTTCAAGTGAAGATCACTCGTAGACAATCTCAAGTTCTTCACTTCTGTCTTCAATTCACTAGATGCTTTTAGCTTGCATTCACCTAGTGACCATAGCAGTAAAAAGGGAAAACTTGGAGTGAATTCTAAAGGAAAACAGAAGAGCAGAAATATTACAAGTGACCATGTCACAGTAAGCTCTTACGATCTCCTGAAAGCTGTTTTAAAACTGCCGCATGTAACCCATTCTTTAGAAGCCAAAGACCATCGACAGCAGCCATAACATTACTTAGAATGTTCTTAACCTCCATACAGGTTGTTTCTCCATCTTCTTTCATCTCATCAACGAAATCAGTAGAAGATGAACAATCAGTTGCACCTGTTTCCATGAGTCGACTAAGAAAATCATCATCTACAAGAGATGGCCCCCCATCTGACAAGCAATTTGAAACAACCCTATCAGGAAACACATTACTTCAATAATATGGAGCCAAAAGTTCATAATCAGTATTAAAGAACCAGTAATTCTCTACAAGCCATTCAAGGATAGATTACCAAATGCTTAGTTTTAAAAAATTCCATGCCACAATTAATCACAGAAAGTGCCAGAAACAAATTCATATAAGTCTAGCAGGAGAAGGAAATATTTTTCTTGCAGATCCAAAAATGATTAGCAGTCAATGCGAGTTGACAAATGCATGCAGGAACACGTCCAAAGTATTGGCATGAGACTGAAATTTAAACAGACTAGCGAGCTATGTTTATGATTTCAGATATGTAAATGAGGATCAAATGATTGCAGATAAGATTCACCATTTGGATATGTATATGAGGATCAAATGATTACATGACTAGAGAAATATGTGATAGCTTAGAAATTTATAGGAAGTAACAGAACTAATAAAGAAAGAAAGAATAAAATCAGTAACATGCAATAACAAGGCGAATTCTCACCCCTTATAGTTGGAACAAACTTGACAAATTCATTTGATTCTCTTGTCTGACTCGCTCGTGATTCCAAGCTAGTAACCAACTACCACATCAAAAATAAGCCAAATCTCAACAGGTGATTACATTACAGAATTCTATAATGTAAAAAGAAATAAAAGCCTCCATCACGCCAACAATTTACTTGAATTTCCAAAAATCATATAAAGATGCGACCCGAGGTAAACAAATAGGGTATTACCCCTTCCCAAGACTTATTAACAGCTTTTATTTTGGAATCAAACGGCTGCTGTTTCTTTTTCAGCTGATGGAACTTCTTCTCTAATGCACAATACTCGATCTTCTGGACTTCTAACTTCTGTGCGATCTTTTGATTTTGGTATCGAAGGACACTGGCACCGAGCTAAGCAATCGGAAAGATAAAACAGGAGTTAAAACAAACCATTGTATATTTGATCAAACATTTTAGCAACATACAAACTGAACCAACTCCACCCTCCCCACCAAAAAAAAAAGAAAAAAGAAAAGCCAATTCTGGGCTTTCTCAAAAATAACTGACGTAACCAAATAAACCAAAGAGCATATCGATTCTACAACTACAATAAGCTGTCAGAATCAACGACACGAATCTCCAAGCACATTAATTGTTGAGATGAAACAGGGATTACAAACTAAACACATTTAATCATCAAACAAAGTATTAAAAGTGAAAATAGTGCATACCTTTTTGTCCTCAGAAGGTTGAGAGAAAGGGTTCTTCTTAGCCATAGGAGGCGTGGTCGAAATGGAAGTGAATTGCCTGCGTTTACGCTCCGCTTCACTCCCCATTAAAACCCTGACTGACAGCCAACTCTTCTCTGATCTCAGATTTTCCCAAAAACCAAACCAATTACTACCACGTCAAATAATATAGACCTCCAATTAACCCTAACCTAATTCCCAAACATCGTCGCCTACCCAAAACAACACACACGTTCTTATATAGAACAGTAAGTGCCCAGAAATTGTAGTTGAGGATCACACCTTCGGTGTATCACCGAGAAGGTAATACAGAGAGAGAATCTGCAACTTCTCTTCTCTTTCATTTTTTCATCTTTACCGGAATAGTAATGGGATCTTTTTTTAATTGATATAAGGTAGGAGGGCAATTCCGGCATTGGAGAAGACCGAGTTCCGCGTGGTCACTCGTTCGAGCGAGTTGACGCGGTGATGATAGAGTGACGGCTTATCGGGAGGTGAAAGTCACAGTAGGCGAACGGTGAAATCTGATTGGAGCCAAGTGAGGACAAAAGCCGATTTTATCTAGTGACTTAATTTACGCGGTGATGGTTACTATTTTTATTTTTACTTTTGTTTTTAAATTTCGTAAAAAAAATTTGTTTGTTCGAATTTTAATTTTTTATTTTAATTTCTGATTCACTATCATTTAAATATGTAATTATAAATTATTTAATTTAATTTAAGATTATATATTTAATAAATTAAAATTAATTATCAATAAAAAATTTGAATAAATTTATTTTATTTTATTTTTATAATTAAAATTTAATAATTATTAATAAATATAATTAAATTTAAAATATTTAATTAAAATTTGATTTAATAATTAAAATATATTTCAAATAAATATTAATTTATAAATAAAATTTTAAATTTTATTAAAATAACATAATTTTATTAATAATTTGTTTATAAACATTATATAAGAGATTAAAGAAATTTATTTAATTAAAAATAATTTATCTTTAAGTTTTATTTAATATGATATTATTATCTGTGATAAAAATATAACTATATTTATATTAATAAATAACAAGCAAACATGTTTTTGTTTTTACGTAAAAAAAATAAAAAAAAATTGAAAACGAAAACTGAAAACTACAACAGAAAAACAGAAGTAGAACCAAACAACACCTTAATTTATTGTAATTAATTCAACTCGCACAAAATTATCAAACTCAAATCTAAATCCAATCAAAAATTAATACCCAAATTCAAGTTAAGAGGATAACTATATATATTAAACATTGCTTAACAATTTTTTTTGGAAGGAAAGAATTCGCAGCCGCTATCTTTTAGATGTGCATTAGGTAAACCTTTAAATTGACCCAATGCTTGCAAATTACGTCAACCGGATACTCCACACTAGACAAACCATGTATAACAGGCTTAATCGAGAGAATGTAAGTATGAGGATTCAAACATCGGACCTTTTAACTTTATGCCTCTACTCCACTAATTCACACAGAGGACCTTTTAATTATATGAATATTAAGGATGACAAAATCACTCCAGTCCAAAAGTGCAAAACAAAATAGCTCGACCAAACCGGTCAATTTGACTCTAATTTGACACATTGTATCACTTGAACTTGACCGAACTTCGAATCAGATCTATATCGGAAAGAAAAGGTCGAACGGGACCATTATCATCTCTGCTGAATAAGCATAGTTAAATTATTGCACAAACAACATCATCCAATTAGATCAAACAAGGACATACAAGTTATGTACCCTTTTGACTATGGATATGAATGCATCTGACACAGAGTAGATGGAGGAATTAATACCAAAACCCTATAAAATATACAGTTTACTAGAGTCTATACATTTTCTACATCTAAATTTGTAAGTGCAACACTGCAAGCTTCAGGTAGCCTAATTGTTCAGTACAGAATCCAACAAAAATGGTATATAAGGGCAAAAAAAAGAAGAATTTTAATCAGACTCACTCATCTTTCAATGCAAGTTCATGTCTTTTTTTCTGACCAACTTCAAAAAGTAATGTCAACAAAGCTTCGCATACTTGAGAAGCGTCTGCCTCGGAAGGGTCATCACTCAGTGATGAGTAAACCATCCAAGCATGATCTAATTTGCGCTTTGGTCGTACCACAATAGAACCGGGGACTTCTGCATCACGACATGTTACGAGTCCATCACTTTTCTCACCATACCTGACTTGCAGTAGCTGTGCACATGCAGCCATTGCAGCTCCAAGGGGCATTACCACGGGCACTCTCGTCGGTTGACCTGCTGAGAGAGGTGCTACTAACGGTAACTCTGCATGAGCAACACGGGACAATGTGGCTAGTACGGTGGGAGTGATTCCAGCTTCTGTGTGGAATGATACAACCGGAAGTTCTTTTGGCAAGCAATGCTTCTTCAAGAATTCCTTTCTTCTCTCGTAAGTTAAGTCTTCTAAAGCTTGAATATCACCCTTCATCAGAAAATTCGCACATTACTCCTAGTGAACTTCAAACTGAAGTACGACAATGAAATGACTACAAAGGCCAACCCTCAGAGAACATTAAAGGGCAAACATCCAAGTCTTACCTTAATGACTTTGGAGATTATAATTTCCATAAGTTTCCGTACATTCACATAATCACCAAGTTGGCCTTCACGTAAGATATCAGAAGCTATAGGGCTACCACCATATGGACTTTGTGCTAGTACAAGTCCAGCAACTTTATCTTTCAAATCAGACCAATACAAAGATAAAGCAGCTGCAGCATCTATTCCCCCTTTGCTATGTCCAAGAAGCATAACTTGTTTCTTTGAACCCCAATAAATTTCCTCTATGTACTCTTTTAGCTCTCTAGCATTTTTCTCAACTGAAGCCTGATTAGTAACCAAAAGATTTTAGCATATAACATAAGACACATGGTTGAATGGCTAGAACATCAAATAAAGTTACCTCGCTGTGAATCTTGGCAATGTGGCATGTCAGTCCCATCTTAGAGAAACTCGTTTTTGTATCAACAAAATAGAGAGGTCCATGATTACTGAAAAGACCTGCCAAATAAAGAAATCAGAGCCACATTTATTGATAAAAAAGATAATATGTGTCACTTCCACGTTCCAACAAAGCAATAAAATTTCAGAAAATGAATGCAGCCAAGTAACCCTGCCCTCAAGAGTAAGTCAAGAGCAACACATAAGCAGGAATGCATACAAAACTGTCCCCAGCATAGTCATTGAAAAGAAGACACAGTTCTTGAGATGTAAGATGCTACACATCACTACCACAACCGTTACCTGGAACCAACAGATAAACCATTGAATTTGGCAAATTGTGTAGACCATGCCTGATGAAAGGAGAGATAGCTGAATCAATCAGTGGATAATGATAGCACAAGATCAGCAAAGAAGCTCAATGTACCTAATGTTATCAATAATTTCCATAAATTTTTCCGTTCCATCTTCAACTGGAGGCATCTCAGGATCACGTTGAAGCCAACCTATGTCATCAACAGATCCACGAACAGTCTTCCTTGCTCGCTCAATAAGCCTGAAACAATCAATATCATCATGATGACTAATATGGAAGATAACAATCTAGTACATGAACAATCAAAAGCAAATAAAAATTCGAGACATCCCAAAACATAATCTACATTAAATACCAACAAGCCACTCTCAGTACATAAATCTTTCTTCCATTAGCTAGACGTTAATAGCAATTAGCTAAATGCATGATTGGAATCCAACACTTCATACTTGTACATTTGGAAGATTCACACTATTAATCTGCAAAACATCCTTTATTAGGCATAGAAGAAGATTAATACCCTTGAAAAAGAGAAATGCCACTTTGACCACTATAGTCTGACTGTACCAGTGCCCCACTACTTTGAGATGGGCCTTCTGAAGGGGGTCTAGTTGGTCTATCAGATATAAAAGACTCAGACGTAGAAGGTTCAGAAATAACTGAATGGCTTCGATTTGAACCTGGATGATCATCGTCCAAACATTCTGCAAGCCCTCTTGAAGGAAATGTCATCATCTCCTGCGCATGCCTCAGAGGATACCCAGAATCTCTAGAAGAATAATCTACTGCAGTAATTCCAATTTATCTCATAAACTGGACAATAATGAGAAAATCTCTTTCATGAGATTAACTAACACAAACTCTATGAGATACGTACAGACGAGTACACTAACTAATTACCTGTTTAAAGTTTTCTAATTGAACCTTAGAAAAATACACAGTTATAATACAAGACTTTGGTTTGAAACATGCAAATACAGAGTACTCCTTGACGCAAGTAACTTCACTTAGTACAATTGGACAATTTGCATCCACAGATCAAAAAAGCATAAAGAAGTTTGTGCAACGGCTTTTTGCCAATAGCAATTAATCTATCAAATGCAATGATATGGGAACTGAAGAAACTCACCGGAATAATCAGTGAAACATCGGGTTAGCAAAGAAGTAGTTTGAGCAAAATAAGAAGCAGCTTCATTTAGAGCTGGTAACGAAGTAAATAGCTGAGGAATCGGACCATCATTGGGCAAACGATCATTCGGTGCCTGTTAAACCACACAAACTTCTCAGCAAAGAAAACAAGTTTAAAAAAATTGAACACCCTTTTTGCCTCAGAGAATCAACCGCTTGTATCATTCTCCTGATAATTTACGAGCACTATCCAATACAGTTAAGATATCAGGCCCAAATTAACAAATCCAACCGCATCAGACATAAATTTCATGAAAGGATACCATTTTGGCATGTAAATCGCATTCAAAAGTATAATTACACGAACAAACACTAACCACCAACGGCTCGGTCTCTTGATTTCTTCTAGGACTTCCCGCTTCTCCCATTTGACCTTTTTCCTGTCAAACAATTAATAAATTACCCGCTAAATTCACCCTCTCCATCAAAATACTTCAAAAGAACAATGATAGGCTCAAACCTAACTACAAACACTTAAAAATGAAAATCCTAATCGAAACAGTTGGAATTTACGCCTATATAATCAAGAAAAAAAATTCAAAACATGCAATGAAAAGGCTATGAATAAATGTCCAATCTCTCACCCGGAAGGAAACCGAATATGAATCAAATGTGCGTAGGAAATTAGACTTTTGAGGAAAGAATCGAAAAGCTTAGAGGCAAAGAATGAGGAAAGAACAAGTCGCCGAGAGATTACTTAGGAGGAACAACAAGAAGAAAGAGCAAACGCTTCGTCCAATACTACGTCGTTTATTCAACTTCGTTGGCCGTTTTGCGAATATGATTCCTGTCTCTTACTTTGGGCTTTGCATATAATGAGTGAATGGACCTTGATCGTTGGTTTTAGAAGTACAAAGAACGACGTAGTATTATTAAATAAAATCAAATAATATAAATATGTATTAAATATAGGTAATATTGATTGAATTTTAAATTAAATTTTAAAAAATCATAAATAAGCAAAACTTGAACTAATCTAAAAATTAAAACAATATTTTTTTTCAATGAATGAAAAAATTTATAATTGAAATAATTTCATTTTGTTTAAAAATTTGATCAAATATTTTAATTATCCAAATTCAATTAAATTTCAAGTTAAATTTGGAATTTATTCATACTTTAATCAATTTAAAAATTAAAAATGACACTTATAAATTCACATAAGTGTATTATATTATTATTTCAACTCTTTTTTGGAAATTTTAAGATTGCAAAAATAGGAAACTCTTTAAAATTAGTATTTTATAACCTTCACAAATTTGTAAGTTGAAACACATACTACTTTTTCCACCGAGTGGTTGGTATGAATAGTTCGACACTCTCATCCTTTAAGTAAGGGTTATGAATTCGGTTATTGTGAATGGAGTTATCACTTGTTGAAAGCACTTTACTTTTTAGTGGGCTAACCTGGTGTCAATAGGATTAGGCTCGATGCCTGTGGTTCAACAAAAAAAAAACACACACACACATTAGGCTCGATGCCTGTGGTTCAACAAAAAAAAAACACACACACACACACATACTGCTTTCATTATTCGTATTAATATTTGGATTTCCTCTGCATATAAAAACATTTCATACCCAATCTTATACCGGTGGGAGGATGTTGCAGAACGTTACCGGAAATATCAATTTACAAGCTACGGAGAAGTTTGCCTTCGAAAGTGATTCCAGGCCCAAAAGCCAATGCAAGTCCCCACTCTTCTCTTCCCTTCTTCAACTCCTCTCTCGTATATTCCATCACATAGAACATTGTACTACTGCTAACATTTCCATAGTCCATCAGAGCCCTCCTGCTACACTCTAGCTTCTCGCTGTTCAACTTCAAGGTAGTCTCTAGCCGGTTAAGTATTGCCTGGCCACCGGGATGAACCGCCCAGAACAGATCGTTAAACTAGGCTAAACGAACCTTTGACACGAGCTTCTTGCAGAATTGCTCGATGTTCTCTTCTATAAAAACAGGTAATGTTCTCTTCTAGCTTAATTGAGTCATCCCCATCGGAGACATTATTAATATTAGTGCATGACAATCCATGTTCTAGTATGAGAAACATCTTAACTTAATCAACTCTACGCCTGCTACTGATCTTGAGATATTCTTGTTGCCCAAAACAATATCATCGTAACAAAAATTATTTTGCATGCTATCAAGATACAATAACATTATCTGATGTCAAAATACAAATATTTCATAGGAATAAAAACCATATGTGTATATTTCTTCTTATTGTGCAGAGTAATATTACCCGTTTTTTGACCTTCGGAATGATTCTTTTATCCCTGACAGAAGAAAACTTTCGTTTAGAAGAATGTCCAGGAATGAAGCATTAACAACGAAACAGAGAAATTATAACTTGAGCATACAAAGAAACATGAAAATTTATGGCTTCCTCCAATTGAGATACCTGACTTTGAATAATCTTAGCAGTGTTGATCAAATCAGGTGAGTCAACAATATGATAACAATAAGGAGAATCATGATAAAGAGACTATTTTTGAAACATAAGTATTCTAAACAAACGCCAAGAAATATGCATGCAAAATGAGAACAACGAGCTGAAACGCATTCCAGTTTGTTGAAATGCTACACAAGAACCGTACTAAGTTGATATAAGAAATATTAATTTTAGAATCTGTCAGCACCATAAGGATTTTACACGAGAAAATCAATCGATGACAACAACTTCAGTTCAAAAGGAGCAGCCGGAAGTCAGTCTAGAGACATGATCATCATCATTATCGTCAAAATGGTCAGACCATGTCAAAAAACATTTTCCTCCATTTCCACGTTCCCCAGAATGACAAAAAAAGGGAAGCTAGGAGCAAAATGCCAGATAAATCTCATAGTCGAGAAAGAATTCAAGGCAACAATTCAAAGGAATAAGAAAACCCAGAAAATCATAATCGTGATCATCAGAGACAAACACTAAAAGAAAGGAAAAACAAAAGACTGAATTTTGACGAGAATCCTCAACCAAACAGCACAAACACAAGAAACCCAATTGAGCAAACGGTAAAATATAGCAATGTGGAAGGAAAGGAAGAGTTAAGGCATACCAGTGAGAGAGGTGTCATTGACTCGAACAGCATAATCTTTCAGGTTGTCCAATACCATAATCCATAGAAATTTAAAGAATTATCAAACATCATAACTCAAGAGATGCAAAATTCTCATATAATTTTATCATTAATTTTGTGGACTAGCATAATAAACAATAAACACCGATTAATTAGATGTCAAGATAATTGAGATTGGCAATTCTCTCTAATATGTCATTGAGCCTATGTTTATGGGCTTGCTATGATGGGTAGGCTTGGCCCATGGTTTGCAATGCACATGAGGCTCTACTACTAGCTAACCTTAAATACAGTCGCCCCATTGAGAATTGTACGGGTTTTTCTAATCACGGTTTGGAATAGCAGTAGTCAATCCTCTACGTCTCTGCCACTTCACTTCACAGAAAACAACAATAGACTCAATTATTTCTCAATTTTCAGGTATTTCTTTATTCAATTCATGAATCTAGTATGTTGCAATTCTAGGGTTAGATTAATTGTAATAATTAATCATGATATTAATCAATAATTTTGTTAAATTATTCTTTCAATTGATATCAGAGCTAGTTAACCCTAATTGTGACTGTTAATTTTGGGTAATTTTTGAGATATTTATTTTCATAGATTTTGGGGTTTTCGATTTTGTGAGTTGTTTTCTTTGGAATTTATTTTGTTGCTGTTGATTTGTTTCAATTTAGTGTTAAATCGTGTGGTAAGTATGTTGAATTCTCTGTTTGTTTTTTAAAAACCCAGAACTCAAAAAACGCAAACCATAACCGTTTCTTTTGAATTTTTTGAACTTTTTCAGTAGCTTTTTTCATGAAATTGATTGAGGGTTTTGATAAATTGTTAAATTATGATTCTAATGACACTAATTTCATTGAAAACAGACCAAAATTGAGCGAGTTATGGACGATTTTTTGAGTCGGGTCGTGAATCAGGTCGAACGACCCGAATACTAGTCTGTTGGGCGAAGAAGACAAGCCTGACCCGTCTAGCTCTTCCCCACGCGTAATGGGGAACGTGGGGCGCGTGCCGCCTACTCCTTTGGCTGTTTTGTCCCAAAATTTGCCAAATTGCTTCATTTGCCCAATTCTAATTTATTGTATTTTATGGAATTTTTTGAATAATAACAATATTTATTTTATTTTTCACGAAATTTAAAATTGATAAATATATAATATACTCTCTGAATTTTATCTTGAAATTTTTGTACTTGTTTAATGTATGTTTTGGGTTTGTGGGGTCTTATTTACTTTTGGAGGTAATATAGTTTGCACCAAAATTAATTTTGGATGTAGTTTATGCATATAATGTTAGATTATATGATTAATATGGTTAATTTTGTAATTATGGTGCTAACTGAAACCTATGGGGCAATATTGGAATTTGTTATTAGACTATTGTCATTTATTTTGTGCAATTATGTGCTTGCCTATCGTGAGACGAATTATCACAAAATGCTATTGTGATGTTATTATTGAGCATACATTAGATACTATGTTAATGATGAACTTACATTAGATACATTAGATGAACTTACCTTATCGGTTTGTCTTTATAAATGTGGTTTCTATTACTTTGTTTAATTTATTAAATTATATCTTTGAGTTTTCAGTATCCTATCTATATTAGCTTTAGGGCATATTTTAATGTTCTAGGTGATCTGTGTTGTAATTTAGGACTCTTAGGCAGGATTGCAATTGCATGAGAACCTAACTGTGTTGTTTGGCCAATTTTGCTAGTTGTTGATACATTTGCTAAATCTCCCTACATTATATCAATTTCCAGCTTTGAATTCTTTGGTTAAGCTAAATGGGACCAATTATGAGGACTAGCTTGCATCCTTGAATCTGTTTTTGGCTGTTTCAAAGACTAATGTTGCTCTCCTTGAGGATGAGCCTGCACAACCCACTGTGAGTCTTCCGCTGCAGATAAAGTTAAATATGATAATTGGTTTTTGTTCTAACAAGGTCTGTCTAATGACCATCAAGTACACAATGGAGAAGATTATTAAAGAGAGCATCACTGAAACTGATAATGTCAAAAATTATCTCAAGGTTGTTGGTGAAAAATTCAAGAAGTTTGATAAGATTGAAAAGTCTAATCTCTTGTCTTCTCTATCTAAGACCAAGTATGATGGTGTGGGAGGTGTTCGTGATCATGTAATGAAGCTTGTGAACTGGTATAACAAGTTAAAGTCCATGAAAGTTGTACTGGGAGAGGAGTATCTTATCTGGCAAGTGTTTGAATCTCTTACGTCTGAGTTTGATGTTCTCAAGACTACGTATCATGCTCAGAAAGATGAATGGAGCATCAATGAATTGATTTCCATCCTTGTTCAAGAGGAGCATACTATTAAGAAGGAAAAGTCCTACAGTATTCAGCACACTTCTCACAAGAGTGGTGAGAAGAAGAAATTTCATAGACAAAAAAAGGGTAAGCCTCGATTTAAGAAGAAGGGGAATGATAAACCTGCATTACCTTCTGGGCTTGGTGAGAGTTTTGTTGCTAAGCCCAAGCCTATTTTTAATGGAAAATGTAACTTTTGTCATGAACATGGGCATAGGCAGCGTGACTGTGAAAAGTTTCAGAATCGATTGGCAAAGAAGAAACGTCTACCTCATCTCTTTGTCTATTTTGAATCAAATTCTGTTGATGTTCCTCCTAATTCATGGTGGTTAGACACTGGTGCCACTATTAATGTAATGAACTCATTGTAGGAGTTCAAAAGCAGGCGGAGGCCAAATAAAAGGGAGTTAATGGTGCAACTAGGAGATGGATCTAATGTTAATATTGAGCACATAGGAGTAGTTTTCTTGAAGTTAAGTAGTGGACATGATTTGCTTTTGAAAGATACTGTTTATATGCCTTTTATGGGAAGGAATTTGATTTCAGTTTCTGTTTTACACAGTAGTGGATACATTTTCCATAAAATCAATAATGGTATTGTTTTGTGCTATGGTTCTACTATTGTTGGTTCTGCAATTATGTGTGATGGATTGTTTATGTTAATTGCCAATTCTTCTCGTTTTGACCGACCACATGATGATGTTAATGCTGTTGTTGGAAAGAAACATGGGAGAGTTACTGAAAAATCTTCTATGTTGTGGCATAAATGGTTAGGACATATCTCTGTTAAGTCATATAAATTGCATATATTTTGGACTTAAATTGCGTTAAGGGTGGAAATTATTATCCGAAATTGATGA